>JAVLUX010000153.1:1132500-1147500 GCA_032164185.1 Moxostoma hubbsi | reverse complement strand
CCTTATATAACTTATGGCTTCTTTAGATAATGGCTTTAAAAAAGAGGGATGAACACACAGCAAAAACAAGTGTGTGTGTGTGTGTGTGTGTGTGTGACTGCAGAAACCAATGCATCAAGAAAGCGTCCACTGGAGCATTTCAATTGGCTTTTGTGTGTGTGTCTCTCTCTCTCTCTCTCTCTCTCTCTCTCTCTCTCTCTCTCTCTCTCTCTCTCTCTCTCTGTGTTCGCCCGAGGAACGACTCTAAACTTGAGTATGTGCCTCCTTCAGTGGCCTCAACTGACTGAAAGGTCCATTTTGTAGCTCAGATCACTCGTCCATCAAAATGGAAGCCCAAACAGACTCACAGCATCCTTTAAAAACACACGTTCGCTGAGGCCGCTGCAAGAGAGAGATCAAAGACGAGATCTCTTTACCATCTCATAACTGGGTATAACTAAACGCTTCTAGATCAGTGGTGCCCAACCGGGGGTCCAAGGGGGGCGCTGAAACTCAAGGAGGCGGTCAAGGATCGATAAAATGTGCAATACCAGTAAGACAGCGTGTGCTTCCTCGTCTAACTCAACATGCATAAAAAGATCACGCAAAGCCCACGACACCCCGGCAACTACAGCGAAACTCCATGAAACTCTGCACAACTGCATGAGGATGAAACGCATCTCATATGTATTTAATCATTAAATAAATTACAAATACAGGAATATACATCATCAAAAATAACTTAAAATAACAGAATATTGTAGTTGAAGGGGTCCCCGTTTAATGCGCAGCACACCACTGGTGTTTAAGTAATATCACACTTGCAGTAGTGCGATACGGGCCTATATCAGCACTGCTGTGATTACCTACAGCACTCGACCTGCAGCCGAATCACAGCAGTGCTGATATAGGCCCGTATCGCACTACTGCAAGTGTGATATTGCTTATATACAACAGTTCAATGAACAAGTACATTTGAAAAAATGAGGAAAAGCATGTACGGTCATAAATGCGCATTTGTGCTGGAACTACTTTATTACGACGAATCAGAATCTGCCGTTGCTGTTCAAAACAAATGATGCATCCAAACCGTTTCAAATGTCACTTCAGAAATAGTGTCACGACTTGTGCTGTTTCAAACAAGTTACTGGATAAACAAGGATGGACATGTGTGTGTGTGTGTGTTTGTGTGTGTGTGAGTGACTGAGTGAGTGAATGAGAGAGAGAGAGAGAGAGAGAGAGAGAGAGAGAGTGACCAGGGAGAAGTGGAGACAGAGCAACACTTCCTCACCAGCTGCCCCAACTATGAGAACATTAGAGGGACTTTTTATACTAAATTTGAAATACTTTGCCCTAACTTCACAAAATTAGACAATAAAACACAATTTCAACATTTATTAGGTGAAAAACGAGATTGTATCATACTAGCAGCAAGATACATTGATGCTTGTCACAAAAAGAGAGAGTCGACGACAAATCAGTGATGCGCTCACACACACACACACACACACTCACGTACACACACACACACACTCACACACACACACACACTCACGTACACACACACACACTCACACACACACACTCGTACACACAAACAATGCTAAACTGTTCACAGAATTTTTTAAATGTTCATAAACTGTTCTAATTATTATTTTTTTTATTGATTTATTTATTTATTTTTATTTGCTACACTGTTAATATGTACAACTAATTTAATTTGTACCTTTAAATTTAAGTTATGTTATAATATTCTATTATTTTTGATGTCTTTATAATTATTCTATGTATTCCAAGCTTTGGCAATATTGTATTGTGTACAGTCATGCCAATAAAGCAATTTTTGAATTTGAATTTGAGTGAGATATGAATGAGAGAGAGAGAGAGAGAGAGAGAGAGAGAGAGAGAGAGAGAGAGTGAGAAGGGGAGAGAGTGTGAGAGAGAGAGAGTGAGAGAGAGTGAGAATGAATGAGAGAGAGAGAGAGAGTGAGAAGGGGAGAGAGTGTGTGAGAGAGAGAGAGTGAGAATGAATGAGAGAGAGAGAGAGAGAGTGAGAAGGGGAGAGAGTGTGTGAGAGAGAGAGAGTGAGAATGAATGAGAGAGAGAGAGAGAGAGAGAGTGAGAAGGGGAGAGAGTGTGTGAGAGAGTGAGAGAGAGTGAGAATGAATGAGAGAGAGAGAGAGAATGAGAGAGAGTGAGAAGGGGAGAGAGTGTGAGAGAGAGAGAGAGTGAGAATGAATGAGAGAGAGAGAGAGAGAGAGAGTGAGAAGGGGAGAGAGTGTGTGAGAGAGTGAGAGAGAGTGAGAATGAATGAGAGAGAGAGAGAGAATGAGAGAGAGTGAGAAGGGGAGAGAGTGTGAGAGAGAGAGAGAGAGTGTGTGAGTGAGAATGAATGAGAGAGAGAGAGTGAGAAGGGGAGAGAGTGTGTGAGAGAGAGAGAGAGAGAGAGTGTGAGTGAGAATGAATGAGAGAGAGAGAGTGAGAGAGAGAGAGAGAGAGAGAGAGAGAAGGGGAGAGAGTGTGAGAGAGAGAGAGTGTGTGAGTGAGAATGAATGAGAGAGAGAGAGAGAGTGAGAATGAATGAGAGAGTGAGAGAGAGATTGATCGCCTGTTGCCACACTCAAGCAGAGATGCTGTCAGCTTTCTGAAGATCAGTTTTCTCAGTGGAAAAATAGCGTCCAATCGGGGGTATTCCTCTATATTTCGCGGTAGCCGGTGCGCAAGAGTCGATCACTGTAGAAACCACAATGTCCTCCGCCATTTTAAACAGCACCATTGTGTAATTAATCAGTCTGTTGTGTCACTCAGCTGTGATGAGTCATAATGCTGAAGTTCTTCATTAAAAGCCATTTCCTGACTTTAGTAGTGTAGTAGTAGTAATACAAGCGATCACGAAGAGCTGTAGTATGTAAACGGCTGACGCAGATTCACTTCTTGTCACATAACCGGCTCATATTACACACAAAATTGATCTTTTGCCGCCACCTGCTGGCTAACATATGTAATGTAGCTCTTAACACATGTGCACTGCTCTTATACTTTAGATTAGCATGAACACAAGCGGCGTGACACACACACAGTGAAGCGTCCAAGTGCACCTCTTGTTGGTAGCGCTGGACGATAAAACGGTATCAATATTTATCGCGATAAAAAAACTCATAATTTTAGATATTTAGCCTGTGTTCTACATCTAGATGTGTGTTGCTAAAAACGCTAGCGGTTTGGCTAATCATATGTTTCCACTGGCGCGTGCTGAACGAATGTGAGCGCTTTCAATTCCTTCCTATGGAAGCCGCGCTTCAATCTCGCGAGGTGGATTGTAAAACCAACAGCGTCGCGGAGCACGCGGTTCCTAGCGTTGGGAGCGGCTTTGTGCGGATTTCATCCGCGTCAGTGGAAACGGCGCCTCAGACTGTATGAAGTCGCTATTGCCCCCGCTACGCAGATCACAGCGTTCCGGATCCCATACTGAGTCCATCTTGACCGCAAGACGTCATGGCGACGGTGACGCCCTCTCATCGTCTCTAGTGAGCAGCGTGACAAAACAACAGCGCCGGATACATCATATCTGCACACGCACTTCACCACACCCGCTTCACTGATGCCCTGTCCTGCTCCGCACCCGCTTCACTGATGCCCTGTCCTGCTCTGCACCCGTTTCACTGATGCCCTGTCCCACTCCGCACCCGCTTCACTGATGCCCCGTCCCACTCCACCCGCTTCACTGATGCCCTGTCCCGCTCCGCACCCGCTTCACTGATGCCCTGTCCCACTCCGCACCCGCTTCACTGATGCCCTTTCCCGCTCCGCACCCGCTTCACTGATGCCCTGTCCCACTCCGCACCCGCTTCACTGATGCCCTGTCCCGCTCCGCACCCGCTTCACTGATGCCCTTTCCCGCTCCGCACCCGCTTCACTGATGCCCTGTCCCACTCCGCACCCGCTTCACTGATGCCCTGTCCCACTCCGCACCCGCTTCACTGATGCCCCGTCCCACTCCACCCGCTTCACTGATGCCCTGTCCCGTTTCACTGATGCCCTGTCCCGCTCCGCACCCGCTTCACTGATGCCCCGTCCCGCTCCACCCGCATCACTGATGCCCCGTCCCGCTCCGCACCCGCATCACTGATGCCCCGTCCCGCTCCGCATCCGCTTCACTGATGCACCGTCCCGCTCCGCACCCGCTTCACTGATGCCCTGTCCCGCTGCACCCGCTTCACTGATGCCCTGTCCCGCTCCACCCGCTTCACTGATGCCCTGTCCCGCTCCACCCGCTTCCTCTTTCCCCCATATGTGAGTAAACATGAGGTTTCTCACTTTAATGAAAATAGAAAAATGCTCCATTCAGACTTTTACATGTTCAAAAGTTTCTCTCCCGGGACACCCCTGAACCCCCAAACAGTATCAGTCCGCAGTCACAAGGGCTTCTATGCCCCCATACATGGGTATCTGTATGTTAAGGAATATATAAATACTGTCATTATGATTGAAAATGAACAGATCATCTTATAACATTCATATCCAACTGCACACAGCGCACAGGAGTAAATCCACCTCTGAACGACTCAAAAGAAGCCAAATGAAAGTTTTGGAGCGGCCTAGTCAAAGTCCTTGAACCCGATTGAGATGCTGTGGCAGGACCTTAAACGGGCAGTTCATGCTCAAAACTCTCCGATGTGTCTGAACTAAAGCAGTTCTGCTAAGAAGAGTGGGACAGAATTCCCCACAGTGTTGTGAAAGTCTGATCTCCAGTTATCAGACGCGTTTGATGCAGTTGTTGCTGCTGAAGGCGGCACAACCAGATATTAAGTTAAAGGGGGCAGTTAGTTTTTCACATGGGCGATATAGGTGTTGGGTAACTTTTTTTGCTTCAGTAACAAATATATATATACACACATATGTGAAAACTGTATTTTGTGTTTATTCAGGTTTGTTTTATGTTATATCTTGTTTGAAGATCTAAAACAAATTAGCATGAAAAATACAGAAAAACAGGCGAAATCTGGCACATAGTTTTTCACAGCACTGTTTGCCTTTCCTCTGTTAACACGACACAACAAAGAGCGCAAAAGCCTTTATTTAGTCATAAACACAATCCACATGGACTACTGACTGCTCACTGCTGAGCCATTATTGACAAGATCAACTGCCAAAAATACGACAGTAAAAACAATCAAACGCACCATTCACAGATTTTTACTGTCTGCGATATTAAACAATGTTGATGAGTTTGTAAATGCTCCATTTGCTTTTTATAATTAACTGGACGGTTCAAATCACATGTTGTTTTTGTTACTTGAGATAAAACTTAAAGGTGCATTTTTACAGAGTAAGAAATGAACAGGGGCTTTGGGGCAAAAGTGCCACTAAACTTGACAAAAATACATACAGTGTGTATTTATATGGTTAAAAAAAAATGCCAGTTCCAGAGGGCAAATATTGCCCCTTACCAAGTTAATATCGGGCACTGACCATTACATTTTATCCAAAGTGACTTACAGTGCACTTATTACAGGGACAATCCCCCCGGAGCAACCTGGAGTTAAGTGCCTTACTCAAGCACACAATGGTGGTGACTGTGGGGATCGAACCAGCAACCTTCTGATTACCAGTGATGTGCTTTACACACTACACCACCACCACTCCCTGAACACTGGCATCATGAACCACCATTGCAAATAAAATGAATGGATTCCCAAACACTTGCCTTGTCTGCTATTGGTCAGCTAAAAAGGTAGTCCCGCCCCAACCTCACGCCATTGGTTGAACCAGCGTTCCTGTGTCCATTTGGCTGGGATGCTCCATGTTTGAAAGCACCACAAAAGTCTGTGTTGAATTAACTTAACAATGGCTTACTTATACACGGGATATGTTTTAACATCCAAAAAATGAGACACGTCACCTTTAAAGCAAACCAAAAGTATTGGTGCCAACTGTGCCAAGTGTTGAGCGTTTCTCCTGTGAGATAAATGGGCTTTACACTGGATCTTCATGAAAAGTGGGTCATCGTGAGACTCTATCAGTGTGTGCTCAACTGTTGCATAAGACGGCTTTTAGCTTTTCCAGGTCAGACACTCGACCCCATCAAAGTCATTCCACTAAAACTACAGCTATCTGAAATATCCCAAAAATGTGTCTGGCAGAAAACTCCGCATCTAGCAAATGATTATTCGCGTTAGAATGGCGTGAAAACTGGATGAACAAGTTGCAAAGACAAACTAGATCATCGTAGATATCATCCTGATCGCAAACACAGCGTCTCCTCGACTAATCCAAGCTTGCGTTTGGCTTAGAAAACCATAAACTATATATTCCCGTCTTTGATCAGCTGACAAATGAGCCTCGCAGCTATATCAAACCATAAAGAACCTGCTGAGCTGCATCAGACAGCTGCAATTCCTGCAGGAACAGCCAGTAACCTTCATCTGAGAGAACCTGTTTGCCCTGACATGGGAGACGTGCCACCATTTTGAGTTCCTCTGGCCTGCGTCTGTCGCATTCAGTGTGTGTGTGTGTGTGTGTGTGTGTGTGTGTGTGTGTGTGCGCTGTCTTTGTCAGCAGGATTGCACAGTGGCCAGAGCGATTGCAGAAGGACACACACACACACACACACACACCCTCTGTACTCTAGCGCCATGGAGAAACAAACAGCCTTTCACAGTTTACTGACATGAACAGAATAACCCAAAACGCTTTGATGGTGCACGATGCATCTGATAGTAATTATAAACATCCATCTATACATGCACCATATCAGATTATTGAACTGCGGCCAGACAAGTGCACAAACGTTTGGTTTCACTTCCAGGCAGAAGCTTCAGATGTCACACATATGATCCAAAGCAACACACAGCTGCATTGAGGACGTCATTATTAACCGATTCAAAAGTTTTAAAACCTTGAAGGAGAAAAAAAACACGTACTTTCCAACACACGGGCCGTCAACAGCACGCACGAGCTCCTGTCATTTCCAAAACAAACCCTTAAAACCTCATTTCTGAGACGTTAGGAGTGCATTCAGAGAGCACAAACGCTCAGTCTGTAAATTAGGATTTCTGAAAGCCACCGTAGAACATTAAGATGCCAAAGTAGCGTTCAATAACCCTCCAAACAAACCACTGTCCTTCAAATCAGTCCAAGATCAAAAATAAAAGCCCCACAATGCATTGACACAACAATCCCAGAACTTTACCATCTGACTGGATGACATCATCCCACATATGACATCATTCCACCTCCAAAACAAACCAAACCTGCTTGAACACCACCTGAAACCTTCCAGGCTGACTTCTGAGATATGAAACATCTTTCACGGAGCATAAAAGCTCATAGTGTGTAAAGAAGGTTCTTCTGAAGGCCCCTGTAGAACATTATAGACCTGCGGAGCTGCATAATTCACTATTAACGTGTTAAATAGCACTCCTGTCCATTTCAGTCCAAAATATACAACGATTTCACAACAACCCCAGCGGAAAATAAAAACCCAAGCACCTGATGTGATTTTGATATTACTTACGATATTTATTCTCCGAAACAAAGCAGATCTGCTGAAGATAAAACGCTCTAAAAGCTCATGGAAGGTTCTTCTGAAGGCCCCTGTAGAACATTACAGACATGCAGAGATGCACAATTCTCCATTTCAGTCCAAACTGAAGCTATATTGAACATTTTTACAACAACTGCAGCTGAATAAAATCACATTATGACATCATAACACATCATAAATCTGTTACAAATGCACTAAACGTCATCTACAACTTATTTGTGAGATATAAAACGCGTTGTTACATTTTCATCAGAGCTGAAACTCTCATGAAGGTCTTCTGAAGGCCCCTGTAGAACATTACAGAGCTGCAGAGATGCAGAATTCACTATTAACTTTCCAAACTCCTCGTGAACGCTTCACACGGAAAAGCATTTGCACAACGAGCTAGCGAATAATACTGAGGCGAAACTTCAGCACAAGTGAAATAAACGCCGAAAGAGTGAAAAAGCGTGAAAAACATCTCCATAAATCTCACTGTGAGAGGTCGCAGGTCCATGTGCGGTGGGAAAGTCAACCTTTGTTCTCCAGTGAGACTCCATTTTCTGGAGGAACCCTCGGTGTCATTCTATACCTGCTGTGACAAACACCTGGAACCCGAGAAAAACACCCGCCGCCCGCTCGCGCGTGTACAGGAACATCGTTGCAACATTGTAACACTGTCACGAAGCGACATTGTAACACTGAACGTCACAGGCACGTCGCGAGAGCGTCTGGACGCGGAGCTCTAAATGGACGCGGAGCTTCAAATCCGTGCAATGGCTTCCAGCACACGGTCAAAAGCTCCGTCAGACCTGCCACATTTCACTCGTAACCGAATCCGCGCCCTCAAACTCCCTCAACGGCACAGCGTTCCCGACAAATCCCCTCAGAACAGCCCGCTCGGACGGGTATAAATAGAAGATCTGAAGGAGAACGCTCCAGCAACGCGTCGCTTTACCGACATGGAGGTGCCAGTTTTGGAGCGTTCGGTCGGTCGGTTCGGTGTCTATCCGTTCCTCATCTGCTGCTCCTCAACTGTAGCGAATAGGCAGGAAAACCGCGTTTCCAGGACATTCCCGAAGCGCCTCGTCAACCAGCCCGAGCTCGAGCACATTACTAGATCATTTAGAGCAAGTCGAGATGTTGACGATTGAGAAAACGCATACTCACGCCTGGATCCTGGATCGAGATCTTCTGTAAAGTTGTGTCCGGTCTAGAGCAGCAGAATGATCGCCATCTTCCCTCCTGCTTCTGCTGCTTCTTCTTCTTCTTCAGCACACCAGCAGCAGATGACCTGAGCTCAGTCTGTCTCTGTATAATGAGCTGCCTCACAGACAAGGAAGACAATCTGCTAAGCAGGCAACACAAAGAAGTTCTGGAGTCGTGCAAGCACCAGAGGGTGCACAAGAGTTTGCGATGAGACAGAGAGACAGGAGGAAGATCCACAGAGCCTCTCATGACTCCAGCAGCAGCAGACATGGAGGTCTTCAACATGGAGACGCTATAGAGCGCTTATGACACATTATGAGCCATACGAGCACGCGGCATTACAGCGAGACTTCATCAGTATACCTCACACTGTACATACACCACAGTCACGTGACGAGAGAGAGAGAGAGAGAGAGAGAGAGAGAGAGAGAGAGAGAGAGAGAGAGAGAGAGAGAGAGAGAGAGAAATTGAATTAAATTGAATTGAGAGAGAGGGACATATACAGACAGATAGATAGATAGATAGATAGATAGATAGATAGATAGATAGATAGATAGATAGATAGACAGACAGACAGACAGACAGACAGACACTTAGACAGACAGATGATAGATAGATTGATAGATAGACACTTAAACAGATCGATAGATTGATAGATAAACAGACAGACAGACAGACAGATAGACAGACTGATTGATAGATAGATAGACAGACAGACAGATAGCAAGATAGATAGCAATATAGGCAGACCGATAGATAGATAGATAGACAGACAGATAGGCAGATAGACACACAGAGAGATAGGCAGACAGACAGATAGATAGACACACAGATAGATAGACAGACAGATAGATAGACAGACAGATAGATAGCAATATAGACAGATAGAAAGATAGCAAGACAGATAGATAGACAGACAGATAGCGATACAGACAGACAGGTAGATAGACAGACAGATAGATATTAATATAGATAGATAGATAGAAAGATAGCAAGACAGATAGCGATACAGACAGATAGATAGATAGACAGACAGATAGATAGAAAGATAGCAAGACAGACAGATAGCGATACAGACAGACAGATAGATAGATAGACAGATAGATAGCAATATAGACAGATAGATAGCAATATAGACAGACAGATAGATAGAAAGATAGCAAGACAGACAGATAGCGATACAGACAGACAGATAGATAGATAGATAGATAGACAGATAGATAGCAATATAGACAGACAGATAGATTGATAGATAGACAGACAGACAGATAGATAGATAGATAGATAGATAGATAGATAGATAGACAGACAGACAGACTGATAGATAGACAGATAGATAGACATATAGATAGATAGATAGACAGATAGATAGACAGACAGACAGATAGACACACAGATAGATAGCAATATAGACAGATAGATAGATAGACAGACAGATAGAGAGATAGATACATAGATATACAGACAGACAGACAGATAGATAGACAGACAGACAGATAGATAGACACACAGATACCCAGCTAACAATTTTATGTTCTAAGAACGTTTTCCTAACGTTAGTATTTGGTTGTGGGAACATGAAAATGTCCAGTTTTCTTAACATTAGTAGAACGTTTTTTAAGGTTAATAACGTTATAAGGATGTTCCATTAACGTTTTATATAATTTTTTTCCCCCCAAACCTTTAAATAATGTTAGCCAAAGTTGTTGGAACGTTCCCTGTTAGGTGGGTAGATAGACAGACAGATAGATAGACAGACTGATAGATAGACAGACAGATAGATAGACAGATAGATAGATAGACAGACAGACAGACAGACAGATAGATAGACACACAGATAGATAGACAGATAGATAGACAGACAGACAGACAGACAGATAGATAGATAGATAAATAGATAGACACACAGATAGATAGACAGACAGACAGATAGATAGATAGACAGACAGACAGATAGATAGATAGATAGATAGATAGATAAATAGATAGACACACAGACAGATAGATAGACAGACAGACAGATAGATAGAGAGACAGACAGATAGATAGATAAATAGATAGACACACAGATAGACAGACACACAGATAGATAGACAGACAGAAAGAAAGACAGACAGATAGATAGACAGACAGACAGATAGATAGACACATAGATAGACAGACAGATAGATAGATAGATAGATAGATAGATAGATAAATAGACAGACAGACAGACTGATAGATAGACACACAGATAGGCAGACAGACAGATAGACAGATAGATATACACACAGATAGATAGATAGACAGACAGAAAGAAAGACAGACAGATAGATAGACAGACAGACAGATAGATAGACACATAGATAGACAGACAGATAGATAGATAAATAGACAGACAGACAGACTGATAGATATACACACAGATAGATAGACAGACAGGCAGACAGACAGACAGATAGATCTGCACACTATTTATGAGAGATTTTCTTCCATTCATTCTCTGAGCCTCTTTTCATGGCCACTTGACATGATGCTTAATTCGATTTTTAGCTTCTCTTAACCACTAATTCATAAATTATAGAACTCAACGAGAGTGAGTTACATGAAACGCCAATAAACCACGCATCATGAATCACTCGGATGTAAATGGTTGCAATGTTACTTGTGGTGTGATTTTCATTTTTTGCCATTAAAACACCAAAACTGTTTGCCATGAAACATGATGAAAGTGAACATTGTTAGATAAATATCAACGTAAGAGCAGACTCATAATGCATCAGACCTCCGAATAGTGTTAAAACCCCCTAGAAAATAGTTTTAAAGTCAACATGAAATAAAAATGGGAAACTTGTGTCAATGGAAAAAATGTTTTTGCTGAGTCTCAGGTGAGCTGTACATCTTTATTACCTGCTCGACTTCACAGCATCATGTTCCAGGTAAATATTTGGGCACAGAGACGGGCGTAATAGACAGACAGCAGCCTTGCGGTGATGAGTTACCGCAGTATTCTCCCTCACGAGATACAGATGCACCTCATTAAACACTTCAGACGTTTAACACATCTTACGACAGGTGCAGCGCTGTCATCAACGCTACATCTAAACAACAGCTTTTTTTTGTCTTTATCATTTTGTAGTGCTTGTACAGTGTTTTTATTTCATGGACACGTGTGAATAGTCTGCTAAACTTTTCCTTTTGTGTTCCACATTAGAAAGAAAGTCATACAGGTTTGAAACAACATAACAGTGAATATATGATGACAGAATGTTCAGTTTTAGGGTGAAGTATTCCTTTAAAGAGCCCCGAAACCAAAATACTGATCTGAAGAACATACAGAATATAGTTACTAGAATATCTGGTGACAATTACAGTACGGTTCCATTTATTAACATTAACATGAACTAACAACGAACAATACTTATTAATCATTTATTTATTTTAGTTCATTTTATCATATCATCATACATTTTTAACATCAAAAGTTGTATTTGTTAACATCAGTTAACGCAATATGAACGAACAATGAACTAATAATTAACAATGAACTTATAATTAACTAACAATGAACTAATAATGAACTAATAATGAACTAACAATTAAAACAATTAACTAACAATGAACAAACAATGAACTAATAATTAACTAACAATGAACTAATAATGAACTAATAATTAACAAACTATGAACTAATAATTAACTAATAATTAACAAACAATGAACTAATAATTAACTAACAATGAACAAACAATGAACTAATAATGAACTAATAATTAACAAACTATGAACTAATAATTAACTAATAATTAACTAACAATGAACTAATAATTAACAAACTATGAACTAATAATTAACTAATAATTAACAAACAATGAACTAATAATTAACAAATAATGAACTAATAATTAACTAATAATTAACTAACAATGAACAAACAATTAACTAATAATTAACTAATAATTAAATAACAATGAACAAAAATTAACTAATAATTAACTAACAATGAACGAACAATGAACTAATAATGAACTAATAATTAACTAACAATTAAAACAATTAACTAACAATTAATTAATAACTAACAATTAAAACAATTAACTAACAATTAATTAATAACTAACAATTAAAACAATTAACTAACAATGAATGAACAATGAACTAATAATCAACTAATAATTAACTAACAATGAACTAACAATTAACAAACAATGAACTAATAATGAACTAACAATTAACAATGAACTAATAATGAATGAACAATGAACTAATAATCAACTAATAATTAGCTAACACTGAAATAACAATGAACAAACAATGAACGAACAATGAACAAACAATGAACTAATAATCAACTAATAATTAACTAATAATGAACAAACAATGAACTAATAATGAACGAACAATGAAATAATAATCAACTAATAATTAACTAACAATTAACAAACAATGAACTAATAATTAACTAATAATGAACTAACAATTAACAAACAATGAACTAATAATGAACGAACAATGAACTAATAATGAACTAATAATTAACTAACAATGAACTAACAATTAACAAACAATGAACTAATAATGAACGAACAATGAACTAATAATCAACTAATAATTAACTAATAATGAACTAACAATGAACAAGCAATTAACTAATAATGAACAAACAATGAACTAATAATTAACTAACAATTAACTAATAATTAACTAACAATGAACAAACAATCAACTAATAATTAACTAACAATGAACTAATAATTAACTAATAATTAACTAACAATGAACTAACAATGAACAAACAATGAACTAATAATGAACTAATAATTAACTAACAATGAACAAACAATGAACTAATAATGAACTAATAATTAACTAACAATGAACAAACAATGAACTAATAATGAACTAATAATTAACTAACAATGAACAAACAATGAACTAATAATGAACAAACAATTAACTAATAATTAACTAATAATTAACTAACAATGAACAAACAATGAACTAATAATTAACTAATAATTAACTAACAATGAAATAACAATGAAAAAACAATGAACTAATAATTAACTAACAATGAACAATTGTATTTTTTATTAACTAATGTAAACAAAGATTAATAAATGATGTAAAAAGTATATAATTTGTTGTTTGTTTGTGATTCCCATTGCATTAGCTGATGTTAACAAAGATTAATAATTAGCTGATGTTAACAAGTGGAACCTCAGTGTAAAGTGTTACCGAATATCTTTTGAATTGAAAAATATACAACCAAAAATGGTTCTTGATAATATAAGGGTTCTAAGATACAGGGAAAGAATTAATGTTTTTTATTTTCTTCTGAAATTTATTTCATTTTATGAATTAGTTTAGTTTCATTCCCTTGTAATTATTTTGGTTTCTCTCGCAATACCTTTATCCCTTACTAAACCTAACCATGATTTTACTACAGTAACATTAGTTCAACAATGATATTTGTATTAAAACCATGATAAACCATATGTTAAACATGATATTCACAGTAAAACCAAAATATCACGTGGCTTGTTGAGCACGTTACCATGGAGACGTAGCGTGTGTGGAGTCTTCATGCTATTCTCTGTGGCATCCACGCACAACTCCAGGCAACCAACCGGGCCAATTTGTTTATCCCATGTGACTCTACCCTCCCTAGCAACGGGCCAATTTGGTTACCCCATGTGACTCTACCCTCCCTAGCAACCGGGCCAATTTGGTTACCCCATGTGACTCTACCCTCCCTAGCAACCGGCCCAATTTGGTTACCCCATGTGACTCTACCCTCCCTAGCAACCGGCCCAATTTGGTTACCCCATGTGACTCTACCCTCCCTAGCAACCGGCCAATTTGTTTATCCCATGTGACTCTACCCTCCCTAGCAACCGGGCCAATTTGGTTACCCCATGTGACTCTACCCTCCCTAGCAACCGGCCAATTTGTTTATCCCATGTGACTCTACCCTCCCTAGCAACCGGGCCAATTTGGTTACCCCATGTGACTCTACCCTCCCTAGCAACCGGGCCAATTTGGTTACCCCATGTGACTCTACCCTCCCTAGCAACCGGGCCAATTTGGGCTGAAGACAGGAGCAAGATGATGAAGAACCCAAGTGTAGCTTTATTTAGGCCTTTTAACATGAAAAAAAATCAGAAATAAGAACTAGAACTAAAGACACGACTATGACAAAAACTAGACTTGACATAGCAGGTATGCAAAACTACATTTTGTGCCTCATGTATATCCATTATAAGCATTGGGGGGGGGTCGTGGAGGCCAATTGCACCACCTTTAGT
>JAVLUX010000153.1:1125000-1127500 GCA_032164185.1 Moxostoma hubbsi | reverse complement strand
AAATTTTCGTCAACTCAGCCCAAAAGCCAATAAACTTTCAACACCTAATAACTTCAATTGCGAATGGCTGATGGTCATAATTTTGATTTTGACAATGCCTGGTATGCCAGACTACCAATCCAGCCCTGCTTGTAGAGATCCCACAGCGTTCCGAGAAGCAGAACCGATGACTCGCAGAACCCAGTTGAGCGGTCTGATAGATGGCGCTGTAACAGGGAAGGACGGGCAAGGAGGAGGCGTAAACTTTAATTATATAAATGATCTTAAAACAACATAAAACATAAGGACAGACACATGCAACGTGGCCATGTGCGTCTCTCTCTCTCTCGAACCAGTGTCTCCGGCGTCCCTTATCTCGCTCTCCCGCTGATCAGCTGATTCAGCACAGGCCGTGCTCCATCATGTTGTTTTCCACTTGGGGTTAGAGTAATCTAGACTTGTTCTTCAGGGCCACCTAATAATCCAATTCTCAGATGGATGTCACATCGGGCCCCTGATTTGAATAGAAACGTGCCGGAGGCCGGATGAGGGGCATATAGGCTGTCACAGAAAAGAGAGAGAGATGTGATAGATCGAGGTGGGGAGGGGTTAGGAATGGGTGACAAAACAGCCAGAGAGACATGTCATTTATTTGGGCTCCACCTGCTCCACACACACACACACACATACACACACACACACACACACACACACACACACACACAATTGAAGAGTAAAAGGGGGAGAAAAAAGCAGTCGGCCATCTGATGTGTGAGGGGTGAGAATTATATGCATGTCATTGCGGACTTTGGTCACAGGGGCCCGACTGCAGCTTCGACAGGAGAGCGAGCGGCTGGCAGCTATGCAAATGCCGCCGTCAGCCAGCAGATTACTGCCCTGCATTTACTATTCATGTATTTGCAAGGTGACTCACTTTAGACAAACGCATCTGATCAAGAGCGAGACGTGATCGAGCTGAAGCGGAGCAGAATTCTTCTTTTCATCGTCAGATGTCTGAAAATCCAGCGCACTAAACCTTAGGAAGAGCGTTGAGATGTTCAGTATGTCAATGTGTTTGTTGCGTTTGTTTATTTGTCACATTCACAAACACACATCAGTGAATAGACAGATTTGTAACAGAATAAACACATTATCAGCCGCATTGCTGGTTTAAAACAATCGCACCAGCATACACAAACACTTCACGTTTAGAGACACTGTTCTTTGATTTTTAATTCACTTCAGTATTGATCACATACCTCATTACACAACTGATGAACAATCTGGATGTTATGCTCTTCAGGGGTGCATGAAGATAGTGGGTGGTGTCTAATGCCAGTGGGAGGAGTTATCATGAGTGGGTGGTGCCTTTGTGGCATTTGACAGCTGTCAGCACACTTTCGGGATTTCTTGGGTTTGGAATACTGCATACATGGCACAATGCTCTGTATACTTCCTACCATTCTTTAAAACTACTCTGTGAAATAGTATGCAGTATGCATCAATAAGCATGTAGAACAGTAGTATGCAGTATGCATCTATAAGCATGTAGAACAGTAGTAGGCAGTATGCATCAATAAGCATGTAGAACAGTAGTATGCAGTATGCATCAATAAGCATGTAGAACAGTAGTATGCAGTACGCATCAATAAGCATGTAGAACAGTAGTATGCAGTATGCATCAATAAGCATGTAGAACAGTAGTATGCAGTATGCAACAATAAGCATGTAGAACAGTAGTATGCAGTATGCATCAATAAGCATGTAGAACAGTAGTATGCAGTATGCATCAATAAGCATGTAGAACAGTAGTATGCAGTACGCATCAATAAGCATGTAGAACAGTAGTATGCAGTATGCATCAATAAGCATGTAGAACAGTAGTATGCAGTATGCAACAATAAGCATGTAGAACAGTAGTATGCAGTACGCATCAATAAGCATGTAGAACAGTAGTATGCAGTACGCATCAATAAGCATGTAGAACAGTAGTATGCGGTATGCATCAATAAGCATGTAGAACAGTAGTATGCAGTATGCAACAATAAGCATGTAGCACAGTAGTATGCGGTATGCATCAATAAGCATGTAGAACAGTAGCATGCAGTATGCAACAATAAGCATGTAGAACAGTAGTATGCAGTATGCAGTAAGCATGTAGAACAGTAGCATGCAGTATGCAGTAAGCATGTAGAACAGTAGCATGCAGTATGCAGTAAGCATGTAGAACAGTAGCATGCAGTATGCAGTAAGCATGTAGAACAGTAGCATGCAGTACTCAACAATAAGCATGTAGAACAGTAGTATGCAGTACGCAACAATAAGCATGTAGAACAGTAGTATGCAGTATGCAGTAAGCATGTAGAACAGTAGCATGCAGTATGCAGTAAGCATGTAGAACAGTAGTATGCAGTATGCAGTAAGCATGTAGAACAGTAGCATGCAGTACGCAACAATAAGCATGTAGAACAGTAGTATGCAGTACGCAACAATAAGCATGTAGAACAGTAGTATGCAGTAT
>JAVLUX010000153.1:1092500-1120000 GCA_032164185.1 Moxostoma hubbsi | reverse complement strand
ATGTGGTTGCTATGGTGTTCTAACTGGTTGCTAGCCAAAAGCTAGATGGTTTCCAAGGTGTTCTGACTGGTTGCTAGGCAGAAGCTAGATGGTTTCCAAGGTGTTCTAACTTGTTGCTAGCCAAAAGCTAGATGGTTTCCAAGGTGTTCTAACTGGTTGCTAGCCAAAAGCTAGATGGTTTCCAAGGTGTTCTAACTGGTTGCTAGCCAAAAGCTAGATGGTTTCCAAGGTGTTCTAACTGGTTGCTAGCCAAAAGCTAGATGGTTTACAAGGTGTTCTGACTGGTTGCTAGGCAGAAGCTAGATGGTTTCCAAGGTGTTCTAACTGGTTGCTAGCCAAAAGCTAGATGGTTTCCAAGGTGTTCTAACTGGTTGCTAGCCAAAAGCAAGATGGTTTCCAAGGTGTTCTAACTGGTTGCTAGGCAGAAGCTAGGTTGTTTCCAAGGTGTTCTGACTGGTTGCTAGGCAGTAGCTAGGTGGTTTCCAAGGTGTTCTGACTGGTTGCTAGGCAGGAGCTAGGTGGTTTCCCAGGTGTTCTGACTGGTTGCTTAAAAGTTGCTTGGTGGTTGCTAAGGTGTTCTGTGACTGTGGGGATCAAACCAGCAACCTCCTGATTACCAGTTATGTGCTTTAGCCCACTACACCACCACCACTCCACACTTTTATCCAAAGTGACTTACAGTGCACTTATTACAGGGACAATCCCTCCGGAGCAACCTGGAGTTAAGTGCCTTACTCAAGCACACAATGGTGGTTGACAGCAGCTAGACAGTTAATAAGATGTTCTGACTGGTTGCTAAAAAGTAGCTTGATGGTTGCTAATGTGTTCTGACAGGTTGCTAGACAGTTGCTATTTGATTGTTAAGGTGTTCTCTCTGGTTACTAGGCAGTAGCTGGGTGGTTACTAAGGTGTTCTGTCTGGTTGCTATAAAGTAGCTAGGTGGTTACTAAGCTGTTCTGACAGGTTGCTAGGCAGTAATTAGGTGGTTGCCAATGTATTCTAACGTGTTGCTAGACAGAAGCTAGGTGATTGGTAGGGTGTTCTGGCTGGTTGCTAGGGAGTAGCTAGGTGGTTGCTAAGTGTTCTGAGTGGTTGCTAGACAGTTGCTATTTGACTGCTAAGGTGTTCTGTCTGGTTACTAGGCAGTAGCTGCGTGGTTATTAAGGTGTTATATCTGGTTGCTAAGGTGTTCTGACTTGTTGCTAGGCAGTAGCTTGGTGATTGCCAAGATGTTATGACTGTTTGCTAGACTAAAGATAGGTGGTTTCTATGGTGTTCTGAGTTATTGCAAGGCAGTAGCTTGGTGGTTGCCAATGAGTTATGAATGTTTTCTAGACAGTAGATAGGTAGATGCTAATGTGTTCTGCATTGTTGCTAGGAAGTAGCTTGGTGGTTGCCAATGTGTTATGACTGTTTGCTAGACTGAAGTTAGATGGTTGTTATGGTGTTCTGAGTTATAGCTAGGCAGTAGATTGGTGGTTGCCAATGTGTTATGAATGGTTGCTAGACAGTAGTTAGGTGTTTGATAAGATGTTATGACAGGTTGATATGCAGTAGCTAGGAGGTCGCTAAGGTGTTTTGACTTACTGCAAGGCAGTAGCTTGGTGGTTGCCAATGAGTTATGGCTGGATGCAAAGGTGTTCTAACTTGATGCTAGGCAGTAGCTTGGTGGTTGCCAATGTGCCATGACTGTTTGCTAGACAGTAGTTAAGTGGTTGCTAAGGTATTCTGGGTGGCAGCTAGGCATAAGCTATGTGGTTTCTAGGGTTTTCTGGCTGGTTTCTAGTCTGTTGCAAGGTGGTTGCTAAGGTGTTCTGATTGGTTTCTAGACAGAAGCTATGTGGTTGCCAAGGTATTCTTAATGGTTGCTTGTTTGTTGTCAAGCCAACAGAATAGACTTTTATTGAACCCAGTGTGTCCAGTATGGTGAATCAAGTCAGACTGCAGTTTCATTTAAATTCAGATCAGCTCAATATTTCACTTCCCAAATAAATAGGGTCCCCCAAGACTTCCTCAAAGGTCTCTCCACTGTACTGGTACAATCATCAACTCCCTCCCTCTGCCTGAATACAGACGGCAAATGTCATGAATGTTAATTCTCAACACTACCCTCATAGCACTGACACTCACATTCAAGATTTACCAAGAAAATCAAGTTTAATGTTACTGTAAGTAGAATTTCACCACAAAACAGATTCACCTGAGAGGTCTGATTCCATTTTAGGTTATCTGAAAAGCACAGTGTCTGTATTGTTAGGGTGTACTAAGGTGTTCTGACTTGTTGCTAGACAGCAGCTAGATGGTTAATAAGGTGTTCTGTCTGGTTGCTATAAAGTAGCTAGGTGGTTACTAAGGTGTTCTGACAGGTTGCTAGGCAGTAACTAGGTGGTTGCCAAGGTATTTTAACGTGTTGCTAGACAGTAGCTAGGCGATTGGTAGGGTGTTCTTGCTGGTTGCTTGGTAGTAACTAGGTGGTTGCTAGGTGTTCTGATTGGTTGCTAGACAGTTGCTATTTGATTGCAAAGGTGTTCTGTCTGGACACTAGGCAGTGGATGGGTGGTTACTAAGGTGTTCTGACAGGTTGCTAGGCAGTAATTAGGTGGTTGCTAAGGTATTCTAACGTGTTGCTAGACAGAAGCTAGGTGATTGGTAGGGTGTTCTGGCTGGTTGCTAGGCAGTAGCTGGGTGGTTTCTAAGGTGTTCTGACAGGTTGCTAGGCATTAACTAGGTGGTTGCCAAGGTATTTTAACGTGTTGCTAGACAGTAGCTAGGCGATTGGTAGGGTGTTCTTGCTGGTTGCTTGGTAGTAACTAGGTGGTTGCTATGTGTTCTGAGTGGTTGCTAGACAGTTGCTATTTGATTGCAAGGGTGTTCTGTCTGGATACTAGGCAGTATATGGGTGGTTACTAAGGTGTTATGACAGGTTGCTAGGCAGTAACTAGGTGGTTGCCAAGGTATTTTAACGTGTTGCTAGACAGTAGCTAGGCGATTGGTAGGGTGTTCTTGCTGGTTGCTTGGTAGTAACTAGGTGGTTGCTAGGTGTTCTGATTAGTTGCTAGACAGTTGCTATTTGATTGCAAAGGTCTTCTGTCTGGACACTAGGCAGTGGATGGGTGGTTACTAAGGTGTTCTGACAGGTTGCTAGGCAGTAATTAGGTGGTTGCTAAGGTATTCTAACGTGTTGCTAGACAGAAGCTAGGTGATTGGTAGGTTGTTCTGGCTGGTTGCTAGGCAGTAGCTGGGTGGTTACTAAGGTGTTCTAACAGGTTGCTAGGCATTAACTAGGTGGTTGCCAAGGTATTTTAACGTGTTGCTAGACAGTAGCTAGGCGATTGGTAGGGTGTTCTTGCTGGTTGCTTGGTAGTAACTAGGTGGTTGCTATGTGTTCTGAGTGGTTGCTAGACAGTTGCTATTTGATTGCAAGGGTGTTCTGTCTGGATACTAGGCAGTATATGGGTGGTTACTAAGGTGTTCTGACAGGTTGCTAGGCAGTAATTAGGTGGTTGCCAAGGTATTCTAACGTGTTGCTAGACAGAAGCTAGGTGAACGGTCGGGTGGGCAGCATCTCCCCCCAGAGATGGGGTGGGAGCTAGTCAGACCGGTGGCGCCCCGGTCTGAATCGGGCAGGAGAGGAGTGTGGCGAGGAGGAGGGCTTGACCGGGCCGTGATCCGTGAATCAGCTGATCAGCAGGAGAGCGAGATAAAGGGTGACCGGAGGCGGCGGTTCGAGATTTGTTTTAAGTATACCATTAAACTTTATGTTTAATGTTCAGCCAGTTCCTGCCTCCCCCTTGCCCGTCCGTTATTATTTAAAAGGGTAAATGCAATATTTTTACAAATCTCTATTTACTTGTCTTATCAAATGTAGGAGTGGGTCAAAGGGTCAAAGGGTCAAAGGGTCAGGGTTTGGAATTCTCAGTCCATTCCTTTACCACTGTCTCTCACTTTCCTCTCTACTTTGTATTGCATCACTTCTGATGTTATTGCCTCCTTAGGACGGATCACTTTCACTGTATTCCACTTTTAACAGTTGCTTTGGATAAATGTGTCTGCCAAATCAATAAAAGTCAAATGTCAAGGGTTATAATTTCAACGGATTTATTCTCGACACTGAATACAGATTTCACTCCAGTACTTCAACAGTCCCGGATGAAGCAACATAGAGGAACTGATCAGATCCATTCTGAAGCTACACATTTGAGAAGAAAAGCATGCGAGATGAACTTCCTCATGTTACACAAACAAGACTCTGTTTCCTTCCTGCAATTCTGTACCTGCCATACATGTAATCCATTTCAACACTGGAGATAAGCCTTAGGCATGATGATCTGTCTTTCCTTCTTCTTTTACAGCTATTAAGATCTCGCACTATAACTCCTGTTAATGTTCTTCCCCTGCAATGGCTTCTAGCCAGGAACATATTGTAGAGAAGATCTGATGTGTCCATGAGGGATACAGACCTCAATAACATCTTATGTTGGCCTTAAAGTGTTTGGGAAGAATTGTGGTTGCTAGGGTGTTTGAGTGGTTGCTAGGACATGGCAATGCAGTTGCTAGGGTGTTTGAGTGGTTTCTAGGGCACTTTTAGGTGGTTGCTAACATGTATGTGTGGTTGCTAGGGCATTGCAAAGTTGTTGCTATGGTGTTTGTTGGTTGCTAGGACATTGCTAAGTGGTTGCTAGGGTGTTTGAGTGGTTTCTTGGGCATTTTTAGGTGGTTGATAACATGTATGTGTGGTTGCTAGGGCATTGCAAAGTGGTTGCTATGGTGTTTGGTGATTGCTAGGACATTGCTAAGTGGTTGCTAGGGTGTTTGAGTGGTTGCTAGGACATGGCAATGCGGTTGCTAGGGTGTTTGAGTGGTTTCTAGGGCATTTTTAGGTGGTTGCTAACATGTTTGGGTGTTTGCTAGGGCATTGCAAAGTGGTTGCAATGGTGTTTAGGTGGTTGCTAGGGCATTGCTAAGTGGTTGCTAAGGTGTTTGGGTGGTTGCTAGGACATGGAAATGTGTTTGCTAGGGTGTTTGGGTGGTTACTAGGGAATTGCTAAGTGGTTGAAAAGTGTTTGGGTGGTTGCTAGGGTTTTGGCTGGTTGGTAGGACATTGCTAGGTGGTTACTACAGTGTTTGGGTGGTTGCTAGGGCATTGCTAAGTGGTTGCTAGGGCTTTTGGGTGATTGCTAGGGTGTGGCTAAGTGGTTGCTAGGGTGTTTGAGGTGTTGCTAGGTTGTTGTTTATTAGCTCAAGTCAAAAAAATTTTTTTTCACTAATCATCTAATACTTTACATTTTAATTGGGCATATCAGCAAAAATCTAATTGTTGTAATACACCGGCATATGGATTACATCGGATGACGTTTGTGTCTTAACCAGATGCATTTATCCAAAGAGACATATTCGATGTTTCTTGTGAATCAAACCCAAGACTTTGGTTTTGTAAGCGCCATGCCCAACTATTTGAGCTATGAAGGATGACCTCAAAGCTAACAGGCATGAAGTAAAGGCCACAGAACTCAAACGAGAGCTTTTCCTGAAAGCTTCATATCCTGGAGACACTGAACACACATGGCACTCCTTCATCCTTCATCTCAAGGACGTCTGCGTTTCCTCTCGCTCTTATCTGCCATTCTCCTCATAGGCTTCACACACACACACTTCCTGTTCTTCTGTCCCTCACACACACACACACACACACACACACACACACAGTCAGCAGAGGCTTTGCTATTAGAATGTGATCGACCTCGGCGAGAAGGCCGTGATGAATGATTCATCCTGAGGGAAGAGCTGACTCATGCCAGCGTAAATGCATTTTAGCAGTGCAGTCTTCAGCATCTGGAGCAGAACATGAAGAGGAACGTCTTCTGCTCTTCTTAGAAACACACAGACGAGCTGATTCTCAGAAAGATGCTTTTGCAATTGTAAAACTGTGAATCAGAATCATGTTCAGACTGTCGCTCTGTTCCAAATCTAGTGACCTAGCGACATGTAAAGGGATCATAGGCCCTCCAGACACAAAAGATGTTCCTAGAGGTAGGCGACATAATTCTGCTGCCTACTAAGAAGCCTTCTACGAAGGCAGCATCGCATGTGTCCTTTGGGGTGAAGGCAGTACTAGAATGCATTGTGAGAATGTCAGTTATAAATGGATGTTTGCCCATCTGCCAGGGGACGGAGGAGCCCGACCGCCTGAGAGAAGGGGCTCCTAGCCGACCGCCTGGAGTGGTCAGGGCCGCTGTTAGGGGCGGGGGGAGACCCATACCAGCCGCTAAACGCAGCGGGGTCGTGACGACTGCCGACCGCGAGCGGGGAGGGGCTCCCAGCCGACTGCCTGTAGCGGGAGAACCACTCCCAGGGTGGTTTCCCGAGAACGCTGAAACGTTCCGTCCGCCAGGGGCCGGAAGACTGCCTCTGATCCGCCCGGGGAGGCGCGGCTGTCGTCCTGTAGAGGGTGGAGGAGGTGACCAAGCTACAGTGTATCGGAGAACCGGCTGACACTCTCTTTCTCTCTCTCTCTCTCTCTCTCTCTCTCTCTCTCTCCTCTCTCTCTCTCTCTCTCTTTCCTCTCTCTCTCTCCCTCTGCCAATCCGTGTTGGCCTTTCCCTCTCTTTTTTAAAATGTTTTGTTAATTTTGCACAATTGACGTATTTTTGCTTCCCTCCCCTTGTCCCCTCCCTCATCCTGGTAGACACGCCCCTCCCCAGGGAAAGAGTGTGTGTGTGTGTTGGGGGGGTGTACATCATGCCGAGCACTTCCTGACTTGAGAGAACCAGAGAGGAATGTGGCATGGCAGAGGGTGGGGCCAGGTCTTGATTCCGCCCCTAATCAGGCTAATTAGCCCTTGAGAGGGATAAAGGCCGATCGGAGACGGCGGTGCGACAGAGAGAGAGAGAGAGAGGCAGGACGGGCAGCTGTCCGACACCTGTGTGTGTGTTTATATTTTTAGTTCAGTTCATATGACGTTAGGAAACTGAAAATGGTTTCATGTGGATGTGGACTGACAGCAGGTCAGCTGAGTGCTGCTAAGAGTTAGTGTGCCCTTCATAGTGAACTTGAGTTATTATGGACAATTGAAATTCTGTGGCGGTGTGAGATTGAGCGGGAATTACGCATGTGCCTTAGTAATTGTGCTGCAGCGTGGTGGCGGCTTTTCCTCAGACTTAATGAGAAAGGAAAGCTTTGTTGTGGCAAGATTCTTTATTCATGGGAAGCTACTTCTGCCGAGCGGCTCTAACTGCTTTTTCCCGCCGTAAAGGAATGACATCTAATACCTGCGGGCACCTTCTTATCTCTGACCTGTCAAAAACACATACACCGATCCTTCAGAGCGGCTTTAGGCTGCACAAAGCATCAGCCAATGGGAAACAGCCACTGATATTTCCATTGTAACAATGCAAGTGTTTTTGTCAAATACGTTTCCCCAAGTGGAATGAATCATTCTTCTCTCTCTCTCTTCTCTCTCTCTATCTCTCACACACTCTTTTCTCCGATTTGACATTGAAAGAGACAGATGCCAATATGCTGATGTGTTGTGTCAAGCAGCGAACAGAACGTCCAGATGAAGAAATGTTTGGATCTCAGTGTTTATGACATGTTCACTCAAAACTTTACTGTTGTGTTTGTTCAAAGATCAGACAGCATGATGGCGGACTGAGGTCTTAAACCTGTAGAAATAACATGAATATTAGTGCTGTTAGTGAGTAAAACATCGCTATTGCATTGCACACTAAGTTAGTTAGTGCTAGTAATCAACCAACCACCACCCAGAACATACCGGCAACCACATAGCAACACCCTGGCAACCACACAGAACACTCTAGCAACCACATAGCAACACAGTAACAACCACATAGTAACACCCTGGTAACCACTCAGAACACCCAATCAATGACATAGTAACACATTACCAACCACACACAACTCCCTAGCAACCACATAGCAACACCCTGGCAACTACCCAGACCACACTAGCAACCGCATAGCAACACCCTGGCAACCACACACAACACTCTAGGAACCACATAGCAACACCTTGGCAACCGCATAGCAACAGAGTAACAACCACATAGTAACACCCTGGCAACCACTCAGAACACCCAATCAATGACATAGTAACACATTACCAACCACATACAACACCCTGGCAACCACACACAACTCCCTAGCAACCACATAGCAACACCCTGGCAACTACCCAGACCACACTAGCAACCCCATAACAACACCCTGTCAACCATACAGAACACTCTAGCAACCACATAACAACACCCTCTAACCCACGTAAAACAACCTAGCAACCACATAGACACACAATACCAAACACATAGCAACACCCTGGCAACAACTAAGAACATCCTAGCAACCACATAGGAACACCCTGGAAACCACCTAGAAACCACATAGCAACACAACACCAACCACATAGCAACACCCTGGCAACCACTCAGAACACCCTATAAATGACATAGCAACACATTACCAACCACATACCAACACCCTAGCAACCAAATAGCAACACACTGGCAAACACCCAGAACACCCTAGCAGCCACATCACAACACCCTGTCAACCATACAGAACACTCTAGCAACCACATAGCAACACCCTGGAAACCACCTAGAAACCACATAGCAACACAACACCAACCACATAGCAACACCCTGGCAACCACTCAGAACACCCTAGCAATCACATTGCAACACATTACTAACCACATAGCAACACCCTGGCAACTACACACAACACCCAATCAACCACATAGCAACACCCTGGCAACCACCCAGAACACCCTAGCAACAACATAGAAACACATTACTAACCAAATAGCAACACAATACCAATCAATTGGCAACACCCTGGCAACTACTCAGAACACCCTAGCAACCACCCATAAGACCCTAATATTGTGGTTGTAACTGATACACAAGCAAACACCACTCACATATTCTTCATAAAATGTATCTATATTATGGTACATGTAAAAAAAAAAAACAAATAAAAAAACAACAACATTGAATTTAAAAGATATTCCAGTGTTACAGTTTATATCAACAATCTGGACAATTATTTTGTTTAACACACATTCATTATAAAGTGTGTGCTCTTTACTGGCATATTAATATAGTGTGTGTTTATGTGTGTTTTAGTGTGGTGTGTGTGTGTGTGTGTGTGTGTGAGTGTGTGTGTGTATGTGTGTGTGTGTGTGTGTGTGTGTGTGTGTGAGAGAGTGTGTGTGTGAGTGTGTGTGTGTGTGTGTGTGTATGTGTGTGTGAGTGTGTGTGTGTGTGTGTGTGTGTGTGTGAGTGTGTGTGTGTGTGTGTGTGTGTGTGTGAGTGTGTGTGTGTGTGTGTGTGTGTATGTGTGTGTGGTGTGTGAGTTTGTTTGTGTGTGTGTGCGTGTGAGTATCTGTGTGTGTGTGTGTGTGTGTGTGTGTGTGCGCGAGTGTGTGGTGTGTGAGTTTGTTTGTGTGTGTGTGCGTGTGAGTGTGTGTGTGTGTGTGTGTGTGTGTGTGTGTGTGTGAGTGTGTGTGTGTGTATGTGTGTGTGTGTGTGTGAGTGTGTGTGTGTATGTGTGTGTGTGTGTGCGTGTGTGTGTGTGTGTATGTGTGTGTGGTGTGTGAGTTTGTTTGTGTGTGTGTGCGTGTGAGTATCTGTGTGTGTGTGCGTGTGTGTGTGTGTATGTGTGTGTGGTGTGTGAGTTTGTTTGTGTGTGTGTGCGTGTGAGTATCTGTGTGTGTGTGTGTGTGTGTGTGTGCGAGTGTGTGGTGAGGTTTAAGTGGTTTACAAGGACATTCTAAGGTTATAAACTGGTAATTACAAGTGTATTATGCTATAAATGTGGTTATGAGGACATTTCTAGTGTCCCCATTTTTGTGAGGTTAGGTGTAGGGGACAGAATCTATAGTAATAATTTTAATATAAAAATAATTTTGTTTATGGAGAGTCCTCATAATGATAGCTGCACCAACATATGTGTGTGTGTGTGTGTGTGTAAACACTTGTCCTACTGTATCTTACCTGTCCAGATCTCTGTGAGGTAAACAACAGGTGGAGAGTGTTTCACCTTGACTGTTTGTCACCCATCTGCTGCCTGTGAAATGTTCATCTCTCTCTCTCTCTCTCTCTCTCTCGTCCAGCTGCACCAGTATTGTCGTGTCTGCTCCTCAGAACTGTGATGGTGGTTTTGAGGTGGTCTTCACCTCCTGTGGTGGTGTTGTCTGTGTCACACTGAGGCTGGAGCAGATAATTGTTCCTCTGCTCTCACAGAAACACAAACCTGTCAGGATAGATGTCACTGATAAACTGCTACAAGACATCTATAAGACATCTATAAGACATCTATAAGACACTAGAGTTTCAACCAAAGCTCTCTTCCAGGATCAGGTTTTATGTTTGTGTTTATGAGTTGAAGCAGTTATTGCTGAGAGTATCTTATTAAAGAAAACTGATTTTTATGTGTTTAAAACGATAAAATTATCTTTCTTAAAGGGACAGTACACCTAAAAATGTAAAATCTCTCATCATTTACTCGCCCTCGTGTCATCCCAGATGTGTGACTTTCTTTCTTCTGAAGAACAGAAATTAAGATTTTTAAAAGAATATTTCAGCTCTGGAGGTCCTCATAATGCAAGTGAATGGTGACCAGAACTTTGAAGCTCCAAAAAGCACATAAATGCAGAATAAATGTAATCCAGTGGTTTAATCCATGTCATCAGAAGTGCTATGACAGGTGTGGGTGAGAAATAGATCAATATTTAAGTTATTTTTACTATAAATCTCCACTTTCACTTTTACATTCTTCTTCTTTCGTTTTTTGACAATTCGCATTCTTCGCGCATAACGCCACCTGCTGGTCGGGGCCGGTCAAAGGTGGAGATTTATAGTAAAAAGAACTTAAATATTGATCTGTTTCTCACACACCTATCATATCACTTCTGTAACCGCTGGAGACTTATGGATTACTTTTATGCTGCTTTTATGTGATTTTTAAAGATTAAAAATTCAGGTCACCATTCACTTGCATTGTACGGACCTACAGAGCTTCAAAAAAATCTTCATTTGCGTTCTGCATTAGAAAGAAAGTCACACACATCTGGGATGGCATGAGGGTGAGTAAATGATATGTTCATTTTTGGGTGTACTGTCTCTTTAAGTGATTTTTTGTAGTGCAGGGTGTTATTCCCTTACATCCCTATATACATATATTAGTGAATAAAACTAGTGTAAGAATGATGTGTAAGTATGGCAACTAGCATACATGTGTATACTGTAAATTGACACTAATATTAGCACACTGCATTAATGTAAATGAAGCGCCTCGCCATCCACACGTGCTGTTGTGACGGTGCAAGCCACTGGTGAAGGATCACTGGCTGTAATCTTGCAGGGATTAATAGCTTCTTCTTTATCTTTGAGCGACTGCAGGGCTCTGATGTCTCACCAGGGCGGCACACGCACGACAGAATACTAATGACGGGTGGACCACGTCCACAGAGAATCCTCTTCAGAACAGATCTGAGATCAGCCTCAAAGCCAGACAAACACTGGGATCGGTCTGGGACACCTACCTGTGTGAGAGCACACTTCATAGTGCACTGCACAGGGTAGACACTAAATGCCAACTGCACACAACCCCCCCCCCCCATTATTTATACCATGATCAATGGAAACAACCCCCCCAATGTTCAAGCCGACTCTACGCCTTTGCATCTGGAAGATGATGGATTGGCACCTGTGAGACCTGTTGAATTAGCCACGCCCCCTTTTTCCAAAACCACTCTCCGAAGATACCAAACCAGCTTTAGTGAGACCGACATCATGCAGAAACGGTTGTTAAAACAACAGCGCAACAACAGCGCCCCCTACTGACAAGGACAAAATCGCTTACAGCACCTTTAACGTAAATAAAAAGGTCTTAAAGGGACAGTACACCTAAAAATGTAAAATCTCTCATCATTTACTCGCTCTCGTGTCATCCCAGATGTGTGACTTTCTTTCTTCTGCAGAACACAAATGAAGATTTTTAGAAGAATATTTCAGCTCTGTAGGTTCATACAATGCAAGTGAATGGTGACCTGAACTTTGAAGCTCCAAAAAGCACATAAAGACAGCATAAAAGTAATCCAGTGGTTTAATCCATGTCATCAGAAGTGCTATGACAGGTGTGGGTGAGAAACAGATCAATATTTAAGTACTTTTTACTATAAATCTCCACTTTCACTTTTACATTCTTGTTCTTTCGTTTTTTGACAATTCGCATTCTTCGCGCATAACACCACCTGCTGGTCGGGGCCAGTCAAAGGTGGAGATTTATAGTAAAAAGAACTTAAATATTGATCTGTTTCTCACACACCTATCATATCACTTCTGTAACCGCTGGAGACTTATGGATTACTTTTATGCTGCTTTTATGTGATTTTTAAAGATTTAAATAATTCACGTTTTTCAAATATATTTTACATATATAATACCATTATAGAAATGTATACCGTAAGTAATTAAAAGTAATTGACTTAATTGAACGCCAGTGACTGTAATCTGATTACAATCATTTTAAATGTAACGCACTACACTACTTTTTGTACTAAAAAGTAATTCAATTACAGTATTTAATTACTTTGTAATTAGATTACAACCAACACTGAACGCCAGCATCATGGATAAGACATCAAATGATGCGTTTCGCTGAGGTTGGGGTTGATTTATTGATTGATTGATTGATTGATTGATTGGTCCAACTTTGAGAGATGTTCCAATCATTATAAGTCGGAGGTGGGAAAATACAGAGTTCCGGGTTGTCTGGAGAGCTGCATCAAGACAGACGGACAGTGGAAGCAGTGTGCATTATGGATGGACGGATGAATAAGAGAGAGAGAGAAGTGATGACATGTTCAGATATGAGCAGGTGATGATGATGATGATGATGAAGATGAAGTTCTCAGAGGAACACAGCACCGCTACAGTCGATTGAGGTCACTTGTGTTATATCGGCTCCAGTGATTCTGTCTCTCTCTCTGATGATCTCACTGACACTCGCTCATCCTCACATCTGTCTGTCATCAGTGCTTCATGTTTTGGGTGCTGGTCCTCCAGCTAGACCAGCATTCAACAGCCCGGGCCGTCACGGGAGTCACATGACAACTGGTCATATCTCACACTACACACAGTTAACATGAGGTCAGTACTGTAATGTTGTGACACACATCAGCTGGAGTCTCACTCTGTGCTCTTAAAGCTGCACTACACAACGTTGTGCTCTCTAGCGCCATCTGTGGTTGAAACCAAACACTGCAGGAACATTTGACGTGAGTTGTGATTCGGTGCTCTTCTAGATGAATCTCACGGTTTGAGGTGACCAGCTTCACCTGTGGTCACTCGGAGATGTTCACCAGGAGAGTCGAAGTCATGATGCGTTTGTTTACACATTAATAACTGATAAACATCCTGCTGCTGACCCGAACAGCGACTGACTGAAGCGCTTCAGTAATGTGTCACGTGACACAGCCGGACCTTCATTTCAGTGTTTGTGGACATGACGTGAAACTAAACCTGTTATTCAACAATCTGTGTCAGTGCGGCGGAGTTTGAAACGTCATACCACCAGAAGTACTCGTGTAATATCTGTATAACAGCATGTCGTTCTGACCTCTGCCCCGGTGTACAGAACCACTCATACACACACACACTAGTACTTTCACATTCACAGATCTGGGAACTGTCCCTTTAAGAACGCTGCACAAACATATCGGAATTGGAATTAATTGGAATTAAATGGAATTAAATGTGATTGTTTTAGAGTTTAACTTGTCTGTCGTGCGGATCATTTGTTATAGTTTTCTGATGCCTTCCATGTCGTCTTTATCTCCAGCGCAGAACAACAGAAAGGAGGAGAGAGTGTGTGTGTGTGTGTGTGAGAGTGTGTGTGGCCATTTAGAACAGCTGATGAGAGAGTTTGTGTGTGTATATGATTCTGTGAGTGTTTGTGTGTGTATGATTGTGTGAGTGTTTGTGTGTGTGTATATGAGTGTGTGAGTGTGTGTGTATATGAGTGTTTGTGTGTATGTATATGAGTATGTGTGTATATGAGTGTGTGAGTGTTTGTGTGTGTGTATATGAGTGTGTGAGTGTTTGTGTGTATGTATATGAGTATGTGTGTATATGAGTGTGTGAGTGTTTGTGTGTGTGTATATGAGTGTGTGTTTATATGAGTGTGTGAGTGTTTGTGTGTGTGTATATGAGTGTGTGTGTATATGAGTGTGTGAGTGTGTGTGAGTGTTTGTGTGTGTGTATATGAGTGTGTGTTTATATGAGTGTGTGAGTGTTTGTGTGTGTGTATATGAGTGTGTGTGTATATGAGTGTGTGTGTGTATATGAGTGTGTGAGTGTTTGTGTGCATGTATATGAGTGTGTGTGTATATGAGTGTGTGAGTGTTTGTGTGTGTGTGTGTGTATGTGTTAGTGTGTGTCTGTGTGTGTGTATGTGTGTGTGTATGAGCTGCCTTTGTGTGCAACTGCCTTTGTTTGGGACGTACCACTCAGTGTCACCAATCCACAGAGAGACTGAGAGACGGTCCCTTTCCACACAGCAGGGACCCCTAGTGGACATCACATTACACTACAACAGTCCTACATTCAGAACACACACACACACACACACACACACACACACTCGCTATACAACACCTTAGCAGAGTGAATGTGATGACATCACTATGGGAATGATAAAGTTAATGTGTGTGTATGAGTGTGTGTGTGTGTGTGTGTCTGTGTGTGTAATGTCTGTGTGTGTGATGTCTGTGTGTATGTGTGTGTGTCTAACATCACATGTGCAACAGAAGGAAATTTCCCGCTCTCTCCATCAGAATGTTGTTGGCACAGCAACAGGTACACTCACACATTCATGGCGTGTTAATTCTCACAGTGTGGCATTTGGAAATCGTTGCTGATATTAGACTGTAATTATTGGCATGCTGATCGCTCTCACACCAGTAAATGAGATTATATTCAAATGATGTCTCATTCACAAACATAAAGCATGATTATGAAAATCACTTTCTGTGGAACACATATTTCAGAAAATAATTACACTAATTAAACAGCTACAATAAACCACCAATCCAATTTCTGCTGGAGATGTCCTTTTAATGAATGACTCAAATAGTGCAGTGTGTGTTTTATTGAGGACCTAATGCAATAAAATTTAAAATAAATCAATAAATAATTGTCACATTATGTTCTCTGTAGTGTTTGCTGTCTATTGTCCATGTGCACTTTTTAACATCTGCTTTAAGGTCATTTTATGCTACAACATCTGTCAGAGAGGTTCATACACATTGAAAAGTAATGTCACTTTAAAAGGACAATTATAATGTTTATTTTCATGAGATTCACATTTCTGCTTTTAAACCCTCGGAATGTCTTGCCCCATTGTACCACCACTTAAGCTGGTAGTTATTTTGGAACATGGTAGCTGGTTTCTAGCTGGTCATGAACTGCTCAAGAGCCTCTCATGAGTTTGTCCAAGCTGTTCCAAGCTGGTCATGAGCGGTTCCAAGCTGGTCATGATCTGTTCCAAACTGGTCATGCGTGGTTCCAAGCAGGTCATGAGCTGTTCCAAGCAGGTCATGAGCTATTCCGAGCTGTTCCAAGCTGGTCATGTGTTGGTCCAATCTGGTCATGAGTTGTTCCAAGCTGGTCATGAGCTGTTCCAAGCTGGTCATGTGTTGGTCCAATCTGGTCATGTGTTGGTCCAATCTGGTCATGTGTTGGTCCAAGCTGGTCATGATCTGTTCCGAGCTGGTCATGATCTGTTCCGAGCTGGTCATGAGCTGGTCCGAGCTGGTCATGTGTTGGTCCAAGCAGGTCATGAGCTGGTCCAAGCTGGTCATGTGTTGTTCTGAGCTGGTCATGAGCTGTTCCGAGCTGGTCATGAGCTGTTCCGAGCTGGTCATGAGCTGTTCCGAGCTGGTCATGAGCTGTTCCAAGCTGGTCATGTGTTGGTCCAATCTGGTCATGAGCTGTTCCAAGCTGGTCATGAGCTGGTCCAATCTGGTCATGTGTTGGTCCAAGCACGTCATGTGTTGGTCCAAGCAGGTCATGAGCTGTTCCAAGCTAGTCATGAGCTGGTCCAAGCTGGTCATGAGTTGGTCCAAGCTAGTCATGAGCTGGTCCAAGCTGGTCATGAGCTGGTCCAATCTGGTCATGTGTTGGTCCAAGCACGTCATGTGTTGGTCCAAGCAGGTCATGAGCTGTTCCAAGCTAGTCATGAGCTGGTCCAAGCTGGTCATGAGTTGGTCCAAGCTAGTCATGAGCTGGTCCAAGCTGGTCATGAGCTGTTCCAAGCTGGTCATGAGCTTGTCCAAGCTGGTCATGTGTTGGTCCAATCTGGTCATGAGCTGTTCCAATCTGGTCATGTGTTGGTCCAATCTGGTCATGAGCTGTTCCAATCTGGTCATGAGCTGTTCCAATCTGGTCATGTGTTGGTCCAAGCTGGTCATGAGCTGTTCCAAGCAGGTCATGAGTTGGTCCAATCTGGTCATGAGTTGGTCCAATCTGGTCATGTGTTGGTCCAATCTGGTCATGAGCTGTTCCAAGCAGGTCATGAGTTGGTCCAAGCTGGTCATGAGTTGGTCCAAGCTGGTCATGTGTTGGTCCAATCTGGTCATGAGCTGGTCCAAGCTGGTCATGTGTTGGTCCAAGCTGGTCATGATCTGTTCCGAGCTGGTCATGAGCTGGTCCGAGCTGGTCATGAGCTGGTCCGAGCTGGTCATGAGCTGGTCCAAGCAGGTCATGTGTTGGTCCAAGCAGGTCATGAGCTGTTCCAAGCAGGTCATGAGCTGTTACAAGCTGGTCATGAGCTGTTCCGAGCTGGTCATGAGCTGTTCCGAGCTGGTCAAGAGCTGTTCCGAGCTGGTCATGAGCTGTTCCAAGCTGGTCATGTGTTGGTCCAATCTGGTCATGAGCTGTTCCAAGCTGGTCATGAGCTGGTCCAATCTGGTCATGTGTTGGTCCAAGCACGTCATGTGTTGGTCCAAGCACGTCATGTGTTGGTCCAAGCAGGTCATGAGCTGTTCCAAGCTAGTCATGAGCTGGTCCAAGCTGGTCATGAGTTGGTCCAAGCTAGTCATGAGCTGGTCCAATCTGGTCATGTGTTGGTCCAATCTGGTCATGAGTTGGTCCAATCTGGTCATGTGTTGGTCCAATCTGGTCATGTGTTGGTCCAAGCACGTCATGTGTTGGTCCAAGCACGTCATGTGTTGGTCCAAGCAGGTCATGAGCTGTTCCAAGCTAGTCATGAGCTGGTCCAAGCTGGTCATGAGTTGGTCCAAGCTAGTCATGAGCTGGTCCAATCTGGTCATGTGTTGGTCCAATCTGGTCATGAGTTGGTCCAAGCTGGTCATGTGTTGGTCCAATCTGGTCATGAGCTGTTCCAAGCTGGTCATGAGCTGGTCCAATCTGGTCATGTGTTGGTCCAAGCACGTCATGTGTTGGTCCAAGCACGTCATGTGTTGGTCCAAGCAGGTCATGAGCTGTTCCAAGCTAGTCATGAGCTGGTCCAAGCTGGTCATGTGTTGGTCCAATCTGGTCATGAGCTGTTCCAATCTGGTCATGTGTTGGTCCAATCTGGTCATGAGTTGGTCCAATCTGGTCATGTGTTGGTCCAATCTGGTCATGAGCTGTTCCAAGCAGGTCATGAGTTGGTCCAAGCTGGTCATGAGTTGGTCCAAGCTGGTCATGTGTTGGTCCAATCTGGTCATGAGTTGGTCCAATCTGGTCATGTGTTGGTCCAATCTGGTTATGAGCTGTTCCAAGCAGGTCATGAGTTGGTCCAAGCTGGTCATGTGTTGGTCCAATCTGGTCATGAGCTGGTCCAAGCTGGTCATGAGCTGTTCCAAGCTGGTCATGAGCTTGTCCAAGCTGGTCATGTGTTGGTCCAAGCTGGTCATGAGTTGGTCCAAGCTGGTCATGTGTTGCTCCAATCTGGTCATGAGCTGTTCCAAGCAGGTCATGAGCTGTTCCAAGATGGTCATGTGTTGGTCCAATCTGGTCATGAGTTGGTCCAAGCTGGTCATGAGCTGTTCCAAGATGGTCATGTGTTGGTCCAAGCTGGTCATGAGTTGGTCCAAGCTGGTCATGAGCAGTTCCAAGCTGGTCATGAGCTGTTCCAAGCTGGTCATGAGCTGTTCCAAGCAGGTCATGTGTTGGTCCAAGTTGGGAGACCAGCTTAGGCAAGCTACCACCTTGTCATACTAGCTCAAGTTTGTCAAGCTGTTTTTTGGATCATGGTAGCTGGTTGACCAGGTCATGACCAACTTGGACCAGTTACCATTTTCCAAAAAACAGCTACCAGCTTGAGCTGAATTTTCCAGCAGGGCTACATTACTTTAAATATGGCTTGTTTGTTTTTCTGAGGATTAAAGTAAAATTAATTTCTGTGGTAGTTGACAGCATCAGAGGTTTCACTTGAATACAAATCTTTATTAGTCACCGTGATGGACTGAGTTGTAAAATTGTGATGTTATTATAGATAAATTGTGTATTATACATAATATAAATGATAAATTATATTTTATTTAGTGAGAGCGAGTGAAGCCAAAGATAGTTTGAGAATTATCCGGCAATGTGCTTAATTTTTTTTACAAATATCGCTAAACGGCAGGAAATTTTCAATTAACGCAACTCTCGGACATCGTGTCAGATGCTGTATATAGAGTTTCAGTTGTACTTCACAGCACATAATAACATATATTACTGTACTTTGACTATTATTAAAATATTGTCTTTATTTTAAGACTACTGTGTTGGTATTTATTGCTAATTGTTGTTAAATAAATAGACATATTTTAATAATAATAATAATAGGTGAATAAATGCAGATAATTTCCTGTAATTATTTTTTTTTAAATTTATAACAAAATTTAAATATATATATATATTATTTAAAACATCCAAGTTCTGATAAAGTTCTATTCTAAGTTATAAAAAGTATCAAAAAACATGATTTAATGTTGATTTAATATAATGGGTAGTGCATTCTCAATTAAATTATTTAGATGAAGAATTCATGCTAACAAATATTAACAAACTTTATATTCACGTTTAGAAATCCAGGGAGGGAATTTTTGCCCCTTTATAGAGAGGTTTATTTCTGACACTGATGGAGATTGACCTCTGACCTCTGACCCTGAAACTCAAACCGGACCTCATTGAAGGTGCATCGGTGTGGACATCCAAAACCTGAGAACTACATTTCATCAGTCTGTTTGTGAAGGGATGTGACATCACAAAGACGCACACACGTGAATGACATTCCGTTATTTCAGCATTCCATATATCTCACAGTGAAACAGGTTGCAGCATTCCGGCGATTGCATTCAGAAACGCATTTTATAAATAATACAAAACATTCTTGAAATTCTAGAACAGAAAATAGAAATCTTTGTGAATTATTTCAGAATCGCAGATATCAGAGCAACACGCAGGAAGAAAAGATGATTCGGCATTTTAAAACATTCTCAGCAGGAAAAGTTTAGAAAAGTGTCAGCGGAAGTTCAATCAGAGTTTGTGCTACAGGATGATCTAGTCTCTCATTGGTCACGACTCATTTGGTCTTTTTAGCACTTGCGGACTCTTGCGGGTCCGTTCGGTCCGTGTCGTTGGTGTTCTGGTGTGTTCCGTCCGGTGTGCTGGTGGATGACGAGCCGTTTGGTTTGTTGTCGTTCTGAGAAACGGAGCCGCTCTGATCTGAGCTTTGGGTCGGGTCACCCAGCGGAGAAAAGACCAGCGGTCGCACAAACAGAGTTTTATAAACGGCAGACTCCAGCACTGACAACGGATGCGAGGACGAACCCAACAGCATCATCTGCGTCTGAGAGAGAGAGAGAGAGAGAGAGAGAGAGAGAGAGATTAGGATTGGATATCTTTAGTACATGACTTAACCTCCAGTGTCTGTCTGTCTGCACTGGTCTCAGAACAGTTATAGGAGAGCTATAGGATGCTCCCTTGCTCCCTATTTAGTGCATGACTTAACCTCCAGTGTCTGTCTGTCTGCACTGGTCTCAGAACAGTTATAGGAGAGCTATAGGATGCTCCCTTGCTCCCTATTTAGTGCATGACTTAACCTCCAGTGTCTGTCTGTCTGCACTGATCTCACAACAGTTATAGGAGAGCTATAGGATGCTCCCTTGCTCCCTATTTAGTGCATGACTTAACCTCCAGTGTGCGGTCTGTCTGCACTGGTCTCAGAACAGTTATAGGAGAGATATAGGATGCACCCTTGCTCCCTATTTAGTGCATGACTTAACCTCCAGTGTGCTGTCTGTCTGCACTGGTCTCAGATCAGTTATAGGAGAGCTATAGGATGCTCCCTTGCTCCCTATTTAGTGCATGACTTAACCTCCAGTGTCTGTCTGTCTGCACTGATCTCACAACAGTTATAGGAGAGCTATAGGATGCTCCCTTGCTCCCTATTTAGTGCATGACTTAACCTCCAGTGTGCTGTCTGTCTGCACTGGTCTCAGAACAGTTATAGGAGAGCTATAGGATGCTCCCTTGCTCCCTATTTAGTGCATGACTTAACCTCCAGTGTGCTGTCTGTCTGCACTGGTCTCAGATCAGTTATAGGAGAGCTATAGGATGCTCCCTTGCTCCCTATTTAGTGCATGACTTAACCTCCAGTGTGCTGTCTGTCTGCACTGGTCTCAGAACAGTTATAGGAGAGCTATAGGATGCTCCCTTGCTCCCTATTTAGTGCATGATTTAACCTCCAGTGTGCTGTCTGTCTGCACTGGTCTCAGATCAGTTATAGGAGAGCTATAGGATGCTCCCTTGCTCCCTATTTAGTGCATGACTTAACCTCCAGTGTGCCGTCTGTCTGCACTGGTCTCAGAACAGTTATAGGAGAGCTATAGGATGCTCCCTTGCTCACTATTTAGTGCATGACTTAACCTCCAGTGTGCTGTCTGTCTGCACTGGTCTCAGAAAAGTTATAGGAGAGCTATAGGATGCTCCCTTGCTCCCTATTTAGTGCATGACTTAACCTCCAGTGTGTTGTCTGTCTGCACTGGTCTCAGAACAGTTATAGGAGAGCTATAGGATGCTCCCTTGCTCCCTATTTAGTGCATGACTTAACCTCCAGTGTGCTGTCTGTCTGCATTAATGTTAACTTAAACATTAAGGGCAAAATATAATGTTTTTGTTTTTTGAGTGCTGGCTTGAAGGTCAAAGGGTAAACGTGTGAGGACGTTTCTATGGTAACAGCGAGATTTCAGGGAAAAATGAAGACTTGCCATCGACAGATCAAGTTCAGTCTTTAAAAGCAGAATGATGCAATAGATGAGTGAATCGTGCAAGACGTGAAGCGCAGCGAGTCGGGACGACAGATAACACCCCTGGATATCTAAACGTATATATAAAAAGATCTCCTTTTGATCTCCTCTCACTTTCACTTTGATGAGCTTCAGCAGGTCAAACGTCTGTCTTCATCTGCCGTCCAATGAAAACACACGACACAATCTGCTGATCAAATGGCCATTGATAAATCATTCATATACGAGACAACGAACATCAGCACAAACCTTATTAGTGACAATGAAGAGCGTGTAGATGAAGATCAGGTGATGTGTTTGGATCGGGAGGTACCGGCACTGCTGGAGAGAAAACACAACGGCTCCCAGCAGGGTCACCTTAGTCGGGCTGCAGATGCACAGAGGTCAAAGGTTAAAGGTCAGAGTGGATTTAGAAAACAAAAACACTTCCTATCTCAGTTTAATGCTCAGTCACCATCAGTAATCCACTTCCTGAAGAGTGTAAACATCCAGCACACTTGAGTTTGGGGCGGGACTATCTGTTTGAACCAACCAATGACAGATGGGGAGTGGCTTATCATTTACATATTAACATTGTCCCTCATTTACTGTGTAATTATACATGAGAGGCTGTTGACAAGCTGAACAAAAGTGTATTTATCTTTACAAATCATAATGTAAATAAAGACATGACACCGATGAACACGACTGAAACACTGTTGAGCATTAAATGCAGATGTGTTAGTGCATGACTTAACCTCCAGTGTGCCGTCTGTCTGCACTGGTCTCAGAACAGTTATAGGAGAGATATAGGATGCTCCCTTGCTCCCTATTTAGTGCATGACTTAACCTCCAGTGTGCCGTCTGTCTGCACTGGTCTCAGAACAGTTATAGGAGAGATATAGGATGCTCCCTTGCTCCCTATTTAGTGCATGACTTAACCTCCAGTGTGCTGTCTGTCTGCACTGGTCTCAGAACAGTTATAGGAGAGATATAGGATGCTCCCTTGCTCCCTATTTAGTGCATGACTTAACCTCCAGTGTGCTGTCTGTCTGCACTGGTCTCAGAACAGTTACAGGAGAGCTATAGGATGCTCCCTTGCACCCTATTTAGTGCATGACTTAACCTCCAGTGTGCTGTCTGTCTGCACTGGTCTCAGAACAGTTATAGGAGAGCTATAGGATGCTCCCTTGCTCCCTATTTAGTGCATGACTTAACCTCCAGTGTGCCGTCTGTCTGCACTGGTCTCAGAACAGTTACAGGAGAGCTATAGGATGCTCCCTTGATCCCTATTTAGTGCATGACTTAACCTCCAGTGTGCTGTCTGTCTGCACTGGTCTCAGAACAGTTACAGGAGAGCTATAGGATGCTCCCTTGCACCCTATTTAGTGCATGACTTAACCTCCAGTGTGCTGTCTGTCTGCACTGGTCTCAGAACAGTTACAGGAGAGCTATAGGATGCTCCCTTGCACCCTATTTAGTGCATGACTTAACCTCCAGTGTGCTGTCTGTCTGCACTGGTCTCAGAACAGTTATAGGAGAGCTATAGGATGCTCCCTTGCACCCTATTTAGTGCATGACTTAACCTCCAGTGTGCTGTCTGTCTGCACTGGTCTCAGAACAGTTATAGGAGAGCTATAGGATGCTCCCTTGCTCCCTATTTAGTGCATGACTTAACCTTCAGTGTGCCGTCTGTCTGCACTGGTCTCAGAACAGTTATAGGAGAGCTATAGGATGCTCCCTTGATCCCTATTTAGTGCATGACTTAACCTCCAGTGTGCTGTCTGTCTGCACTGGTCTCAGAACAGTTATAGGAGAGCTATAGGATGCTCCCTTGCTCCCTATTTAGTGCATGACTTAACCTCCAGTGTGCTGTCTGTCTGCACTGGTCTCAGAACAGTTATAGGAGAGCTATAGGATGCTCCCAGTTTGCTCCTTGACGACAGGAAGCGACGGTTATTCTCGTGCATTCATCCACACAAACCGTTTTAAATGCCACCCGCACAAAACCATGACAACAAGCGTCGCCGCAGACGAGGAAATCAATACGGAGGCAATTATTCCGAGGATCAAACGCTATTATTCTGAAAGCAAGAAACTGCAGGACGTGAAATGAACAACAATGTCACAGACGTGCATCTGTATTCAAACGTCAGACGGCAACAATTTCCTTCGGATCCAATCACGACACTTCAAACGCATTAAGAGATCTCGCACGGCCTCGTTCGGCCGGTTCACGTGCATCAGTCGTGTTTGTTACTTCAGGTTCATTAGTTCGGAGAAAAGCTCGAGTTTCATTTGTTTTCAGATTTTGTTAGACAGGTTGAATATTGTATCGTCAGGACTTTCATGGGGAAAAACAACAATCTGAGACTCACTATGTCATCTTCAGCAGTTCATTAGTTTCAGGCTTCCAGACGCCACGAACCAACTGCTCGAAATTACTGATGAGACCTCCACCTGCACCTGCAGACAGACAGACAGACAGACAGACATTAATGTGTGACACAAAAGGTTATTTTATAGAAATCTTTAAATCCACTTCACAAACATCACAGAAATGAGCTTTGATCAGGGTTACTTATTCAGAACAGGAACGCAGATACCTGACGCGGATCGTTCATGACTTTAGGTTCTGTTAACGGTTCTTATATGTGCATTCTTCAACACCGTGCTGCAATACTCTGACAGTGTGAAACAAAACACACAGTGTGACCAGTGTAGTCTGATTACAGAACAAATGACTCTTATGAACTGGTTCTTTTGAATCTTCAGCACAAAACACACAGTGCGAGCAGTGTAGTCCGATTACAGAACAAATGACTCTTATGAACTGGTTCATTTGAATCTTCAGTGCAAAACACACAGTGCGGCCAGTGTAGTCCGATTCCAGAACAAATGACTCTTATGAACTGGTTCATTTGAATCTTCAGCACAAAACACACAGTGCGGCCAGTGTAGTCCGATTCCAGAACAAATGACTCTTTTGAACTGGTTCTTTTGATTCTTCAGCAGCAGACACTCAGTGTGACCAGTGTAGTCTGATTCCAGAACAAATGACTCTTATGAACCGGTTCTTTTGAATCTTCAGCACAAAACACACAGTGCGAGCAGTGTAGTCCGATTACAGAACAAATGACTCTTATGAACTGGTTCATTTGAATCTTCAGCACAAAACACACAGTGCGAGAAGTGTAGTCCGATTACATAACAAATGACTCTTATGAACCAGTTCTTTTGAATCTTCAGCACAAAACACACAGTGCGAGCAGTGTAGTCCGATTACATAACAAATGACTCTTATGAACCAGTTCTTTTGAATCTTCAGCACAAAACACACAGTGCGAGCAGTGTAGTCCGATTCCAGAACAAATGACTCTTATGAACTGGTTCATTTGAATCTTCAGTGCAAAACACACAGTGCGGCCAGTGTAGTCTGATTCCAGAACAAATGACTCTTATGAACCGGTTCTTTTGAATCTTCAGCACAAAACACAGTGCGACCAGTTTAGTCTGATTCCAGAACAAATGACTCTTTTGAACTGGTTCATTTGAATCTTCAGCACAAAACACAGTGTGACCAGTGTAGTCTGATTCCAGAACAAATGACTCTTTTGAACTGGTTCATTTTAATCTTCAGCAGCAGACACACAGTGTGACCAGTGTAATCTGATTCCAGAACAAATGACTCTTATGAACCGGTTCATTTGAATCATCAGCAGCAGACACACAGTGTGACCAGTGTAATCTGATTCCAGAACAAATGACTCTTATGAACTGGTTCTTTTGAATCTTCAGCACAAAACACACAGTGTGACCAGTGTAGTCTGATTCCAGAACAAATGACTCTTTTGAACTGGTTCATTTGAATCTTCAGCACAAAACACAGTGTGACAAGTGTAGTCTGATTCCAGAACAAATGACTCTTTTGAACTGGTTCATTTTAATCTTCAGCACAAAACACACAGTGTGACCAGTGTAATCTGATTCCAGAACAAATGACTCTAATGAACTGGTTCATTTGAATCTTCAGCACAAAACACACAGTGTGACCAGTGTAATCTGATTCCAGAACAAATGACTCTAATGAACTGATTCATTTGAATCTTCAGCACAAAACACAGTGCGACCAGTTTAGTCTGATTCCAGAACAAATGACTCTTTTGAACTGGTTCATTTGAATCTTCAGCACAAAACACAGTGTGACCAGTGTAATCTGATTCCAGAACAAATGACTCTTATGAACCGGTTCATTTGAATCATCAGCAGCAGACACACAGTGTGACCAGTGTAATCTGATTCCAGAACAAATGACTCTTATGAACCGGTTCATTTTAATCTTCAGCAGCAGACACACAGTGTGACCAGTGTAATCTGATTCCAGAACAAATGACTCTTATGAACCGGTTCATTTGAATCATCAGCAGCAGACACACAGTGTGACCAGTGTAATCTGATTCCAGAACAAATGACTCTTATGAACTGGTTCTTTTGAATCTTCAGCACAAAACACACAGTGTGACCAGTGTAGTCTGATTCCAGAACAAATGACTCTTATGAACTGGTTCATTTGAATCTTCAGTGCAAAACACAGTGCGACCAGTTTAGTCTGATTCCAGAACAAATGACTCTTTTGAACTGGTTCATTTGAATCTTCAGCACAAAACACAGTGCGGCCAGTGTAGTCTGATTCCAGAACAAATGACTCTTATGAACCGGTTCTTTTGAATCTTCAGCACAAAACACAGTGCGACCAGTTTAGTCTGATTCCAGAACAAATGACTCTTTTGAACTGGTTCATTTGAATCTTCAGCACAAAACACAGTGTGACCAGTGTAGTCTGATTCCAGAACAAATAACTCTTTTGAACTGGTTCATTTGAATCTTCAGCACAAAACACACAGTGTGACCAGTGTAATCTGATTCCAGAACAAATGACTCTAATGAACTGGTTCATTTGAATCTTCAGCACAAAACACACAGTGTGACCAGTGTAATCTGATTCCAGAACAAATGACTCTAATGAACTGATTCATTTGAATCTTCAGCACAAAACACACAGTGTGACCAGTGTAATCTGATTCCTGAACAAATAACTCTTACAAACCAGATCTTTTCAATCTTCAGTGCAAAACACAGTGTGACCAGTGTAGTCTGATTCCAGAACAAATGACTCTTTTGAACTGGTTCATTTTAATCTTCAGCAGCAGACACACAGTGTGACCAGTGTAATCTGATTCCAGAACAAATGACTCTTATGAACCGGTTCATTTGAATCATCAGCAGCAGACACACAGTGTGACCAGTGTAGTCCGATTCCTGAACAAATGACTCTTATGAACTGTTTCTTTTGAATCTTCAGCACAAAACACACAGTGCGACCAGTGTAGTCCGATTCCTGAACAAATGACTCTTATGAACTGGTTCTTTTGAATCTTCAGCACAAAACACACAGTGCGATCAGTGTAGTCTGATTCCAGAACAAATGACTCTTTTGAACTGGTTCTTTTGAATCTTCAGTGCAAAACACACAGTGTGACCAGTGTAGTCCGATTCCTGAACAAATGACTCATATGAACCGGTTCATTTGAATCTTCAGCACAAAACACACAGTGCGACCAGTGTAGTCCGATTACAGAACAAATGACTCTTATGAACTGGTTCTTTTGAATCTTCAGTGCAAAACACAGTGAGACCAGTGTAGTCTGATTCCAGAACAAATGACTCTTATGAACTGTTTCTTTTGAATCTTCAGCACAAAACACACAGTGCGACCAGTGTAGTCCGATTCCTGAACAAATGACTCTTATGAACTGGTTCTTTTAAATCTTCAGCACAAAACACACAGTGCGACCAGTGTAGTCTGATTCCAGAACAAATGACTCTTATGAACTGGTTCTTTTGAATCTTCAGGGCAAAACACAGTGCGACCAGTGTAATCTGATTCCAGAACAAATGACTCTTTTGAACTGGTTCTTTTGAATCTTCAGTACAAAACACAGTGTGACCAGTGTAGTCTGATTACAGAATAAATGACTCTTATGAACTGGTTCTTTTGAATCTTCAGTTTAAAACACACAGTGTGACCAGTGTAGTCTGATTCCAGAACAAATGACTCTTATGAACTGGTTCTTTTGAATCTTCAGTGCAAAACACACAGTGCGACCAGTGTAGTCCGATTCCAGAACAAATGACTCTT
>JAVLUX010000153.1:1040000-1055000 GCA_032164185.1 Moxostoma hubbsi | reverse complement strand
ACAACATGATGCTGCCACCCCCCACAACATGATGCTCCACCCCCACAACATGCTGCTGCACCCCCACAACATGATGCTCCACCCCCACAACATGATGCTGCACCCCCACAACATGATGCTGCTGCGCCCCCACAACATGATGCTGCCACCCCCCACAACATGATGCTGCACCTCCCACAACATGATGCTGCTGCGCCCCCACAACATGATGCTGCTGCGCCCCCACAACATGATGCTGCCACCCCCACAACATGATGCTGCCACCCCCAAAACATGATGTTCCACCCCACAACATGATGCTGCCACCCCCACAACATGATGCTGCTGCGCCCCCACAACATGATGCTGCTGCGCCCCCACAACATGATGCTCCACCCCCACAACATGATGCTGCCACCCCCACAACATGATGCTGCTGCGCCCCCACAACATGATGCTGCCACCCCTACAACATGATGCTGCCACCCCCACAACATGATGCTGCTGTACCCCCACAACATGATGCTCCACCCCACAACATGATGCTCCACCCCCACAACATGATGCTGCACCCCGACAACATGATGCTGCACCCCCACAACATGATGCTGCCACCCCCACAACATGATGCTGCCACCCCCACAACATGATGCTGCTGTACCCCCACAACATGATGCTCCACCCCCACAACATGATGCTCTACCCCCCACAACATGATGCTGCTGCGCCCCCACAACATGATGCTGCACCCCCACAACATGATGCTGCTGCACCCCCACAACATGATGCTGCACCCCCACAACATGATGCTGCACCCCACAACATGATGCTGCTGCACCCCCACAACATGATGCTGCACCCCCACAACATGATGCTGCTGCGCCCCCACAACATGATGCTCCACCCCCACAACATGATGCTCTACCCCCCACAACATGATGCTGCTCCCCCACAACATGATGCTGCTGCACCCCCACAACATGATGCTGCACCCCCACAACATGATGCTGCTGCACCCCCACAACATGATGCTCTACCCCCCACAACATGATGCTGCACCCCCACAACATGATGCTGCTGCACCCCCACAACATGATGCTCTACCCCCCACAACATGATGCTGCACCCCCACAACATGATGCTGCTGCACCCCCACAACATGATGCTGCACCCCCACAACATGATGCTGCTGCACCCCCACAACATGATGCTCTACCCCCCACAACATGATGCTGCACCCCCACAACATGATGCTGCTGCACCCCCACAACATGATGCTCCACCCCCACAACATGATGCTGCCACCCCCACAACATGATTCTCCACCCCCACAACATACTGCTGCACCCCCCACAACATGATGCTGCTGCGCCCCCACAACATGATGCTCCACCCCCACAACATGCTGCTCAACCCCCACAACATGATGCTGCCACCCCCACAACATGATGCTCCACCCCCACAACATGATGCTGCCACCACCACAACATGATGGTCCACCCCCACAACATGATGCTGCCACCCCCCACAACATGATGCTGCACCTCCCACAACATGATGCTGCTGCGCCCCCACAACATGATGCTGCTGCGCCCCCACAACATGATGCTGCCACCCCCACAACATGATGCTGCCACCCCCAAAACATGATGTTCCACCCCACAACATGATGCTGCCACCCCCACAACATGATGCTGCTGCGCCCCCACAACATGATGCTGCTGCGCCCCCACAACATGATGCTCCACCCCCACAACATGATGCTGCCACCCCCACAACATGATGCTGCTGCGCCCCCACAACATGATGCTGCCACCCCTACAACATGATGCTGCCACCCCCACAACATGATGCTGCTGTACCCCCACAACATGATGCTCCACCCCACAACATGATGCTCCACCCCCACAACATGATGCTGCACCCCGACAACATGATGCTGCCACCCCCACAACATGATGCTGCTGTACCCCCACAACATGATGCTCCACCCCCACAACATGATGCTCTACCCCCCACAACATGATGCTGCTGCGCCCCCACAACATGATGCTGCTGCACCCCCACAACATGATGCTGCACCCCCACAACATGATGCTGCACCCCCACAACATGATGCTCCACCCCCACAACATGATGCTGCACCCCCACAACATGATGCTGCACCCCCACAACATGATGCTGCCACCCCCACAACATGATGCTGCTGCACCCCCACAACATGATGCTGCACCCCCACAACATGATGCTGCTGCGCCCCCACAACATGATGCTCCACCCCCACAACATGATGCTCTACCCCCCACAACATGATGCTGCTCCCCCACAACATGATGCTGCTGCACCCCCACAACATGATGCTGCTGCACCCCCACAACATGATGCTCTACCCCCCACAACATGATGCTGCACCCCCACAACATGATGCTGCTGCACCCCCACAACATGATGCTCTACCCCCCACAACATGATGCTGCACCCCCACAACATGATGCTGCTGCACCCCCACAACATGATGCTGCACCCCCACAACATGATGCTGCTGCACCCCCACAACATGATGCTCTACCCCCCACAACATGATGCTGCTGCACCCCCACAACATGATCCTGCACCCCCACAACATGATGCTGCTGCACCCCCACAACATGATGCTCTACCCCCCACAACATGATGCTGCACCCCCACAACATGATGCTCTACCCCCCACAACATGATGCTGCTCCCCCACAACATGATGCTGCTGCACCCCCACAACATGATGCTGCTGCACCCCCACAACATGATGCTCTACCCCCCACAACATGATGCTGCACCCCCACAACATGATGCTGCTGCGCCCCCACAACATGATGCTCCACCCCCACAACATGATGCTGCCACCCCCACAACATGATGCTGCTGCGCCCCCACAACATGATGCTGCCACCCCCACAACATGATGCTGCCACCCCCACAACATGATGCTGCTGTACCCCCACAACATGATGCTCCACCCCACAACATGATGCTCCACCCCCACAACATGATGCTGCACCCCGACAACATGATGCTGCACCCCCACAACATGATGCTGCCACCCCCACAACATGATGCTGCCACCCCCACAACATGATGCTGCTGTACCCCCACAACATGATGCTCCACCCCCACAACATGATGCTCTACCCCCCACAACATGATGCTGCTGCGCCCCCACAACATGATGCTGCACCCCCACAACATGATGCTGCTGCACCCCCACAACATGATGCTGCACCCCCACAACATGATGCTGCTGCGCCCCCCACAACATGATGCTGTACCCCCCACAACATGATGCTGCACCCCCACAACATGATGCTGCACCCCCCACAACATGATGCTGCACCCCCACAACATGATGCTGCACCCCCCACAACATGATGCTGCACCCCCCACAACATGATGCTGCACCCCCACAACATGATGCTGTACCCCCCACAACATGATGCTGCACCCCCACAACATGATGCTGCACCCCACAACATGATGCTGCTGCACCCCCACAACATGATGCTGCACCCCCACAACATGATGCTGCTGCGCCCCCACAACATGATGCTCCACCCCCACAACATGATGCTCTACCCCCCACAACATGATGCTGCTCCCCCACAACATGATGCTGCTGCACCCCCACAACATGATGCTGCTGCACCCCCACAACATGATGCTCTACCCCCCACAACATGATGCTGCACCCCCACAACATGATGCTGCTGCACCCCCACAACATGATGCTCTACCCCCCACAACATGATGCTGCACCCCCACAACATGATGCTGCTGCACCCCCACAACATGATGCTGCACCCCCACAACATGATGCTGCTGCACCCCCACAACATGATGCTCTACCCCCCACAACATGATGCTGCTGCACCCCCACAACATGATGCTGCACCCCCACAACATGATGCTGCTGCACCCCCACAACATGATGCTCTACCCCCCACAACATGATGCTGCACCCCCACAACATGATGCTCTACCCCCCACAACATGATGCTGCTCCCCCACAACATGATGCTGCTGCACCCCCACAACATGATGCTGCTGCACCCCCACAACATGATGCTCTACCCCCCACAACATGATGCTGCACCCCCACAACATGATGCTGCTGCACCCCCACAACATGATGCTCTACCCCCCACAACATGATGCTGCACCCCCACAACATGATGCTGCTGCACCCCCACAACATGATGCTGCACCCCCACAACATGATGCTGCTGCACCCCCACAACATGATGCTCCACCCCCACAACATGATGCTGCCACCCCCACAACATGATTCTCCACCCCCACAACATACTGCTGCACCCCCCACAACATGATGCTGCTGCGCCCCCACAACATGATGCTCCACCCCCACAACATGCTGCTCAACCCCCACAACATGATGCTGCACCCCCCACAACATGATGCTGCTGCACCCCCACAACATGATGCTCCACCCCCACAACATGATGCTGCTGCGCCCCCACAACATGATGCTGCACCCCCACAACATGATGATGCTGCGCCCCCACAACATGATGCTGCGCCCCCACAACATGATGCTGCTGCGCCCCCACAACATGATGCTCCACCCCCACAACATGATGCTGCGCCCCCACAACATGATGCTGCTGCGCCCCCACAACATGATGCTCCACCCCCACAACATGATGCTCCACCCCCACAACATGATGCTGCACCCCCACAACATGATGCTCCACCCCCACAACATGATGCTGCTGCGCCCCCACAACATGATGCTGCACCCCCACAACATGATGCTCCACCCCCACAACATGATGCTGCTGCACCCCCACAACATGATGCTCCACCCCCACAACATGAAGTTCTACCCCCCACAACATGATGCTGCTGCGCCCCCACAACATGATGCTGCACCCCCACAACATGATGCTGCCACCCCCACAACATGATGCTCCACCCCCCACAACATGATGCTGCTGCACCCCCACAACATGATGCTGCACCCCCACAACATGATGCTGCTGCACCCCCACAACATGATGCTCCACCCCCACAACATGATGCTGCACCCCCACAACATGATGCTGCTGCACCCCCACAACATGATGCTCCACCCCCACAACATGATGCTCCACCCCCACAACATGATGCTCTACCCCCCACAACATGATGCTGCACCCCCACAACATGATGCTGCCACCCCCACAACATGATGCTCCACCCCCACAACATGATGCTGCTACGCCCCCACAACATGATGCTGCACCCCCACAACATGATGCTGCTGCACCCCCACAACATGATGCTCCACCCCCACAACATGCTGCTGCACCCCCCACAACATGATGCTGCTGCGCCCCCACAACATGATGCTGCACCCCCACAACATGATGCTGCTGCACCCCCACAACATGATGCTCTACCCCCCACAACATGATGCTGCTGCGCCCCCACAACATGATGCTCCACCCCCACAACATGATGCTCTACCCCCCACAACATGATGCTGCTGCGCCCCCACAATATGATGCTGCACCCCCACAACATGATGCTGCCACCCCCACAACATGATTCTCCACCCCCACAACATCCTGCTGCACCCCCCACAACATGATGCTGCTGCGCCCCCACAACATGATGCTCCACCCCCACAACATGATGCTCCACCCCCACAACATGATGCAGCTGCACCCCCACAACATGATGCTGCTGCACCCCCACAACATGATGCTCTACCCCCCACAACATGATGCTGCTTCGCCCCCACAACATGATGCTCTACCCCCCACAACATGATGCTGCTGCGCCCCCACAACATGATGCTGCACCCCCACAACATGATGCTGCCACCCCCACAACATGATTCTCCACCCCCACAACATACTGCTGCACCCCCCACAACATGATGCTGCTGCGCCCCCACAACATGATGCTCCACCCCCACAACATGATGCTCCACCCCCACAACATGCTGCTGCACCCCCCACAACATGATGCTGCTGCACCCCCACAACATGATGCTGCACCCCCACAACATGATGCTGCTGCGCCCCCACAACATGATGCTCCACCCCCACAACATGATGCTGCTGCGCCCCCACAACATGATGCTGCACCCCCACAACATGATGCTCCACCCCCACAACATGATGCTGCACCCCCACAACATGATGCTCCACCCCCACAACATGCTGCTCCACCCCCACAACATGATGCTGCTGCGGCCCCACAACATGATGCTGCCACCCCCACAACATGATGCTCCACCCCCACAACATGATGCTGCACCCCCACAACATGATGCTGCTGCGCCCCCACAACATGATGCTGCCACCCCCCACAACATGATGCTGCACCCCCCACAACATGATGCTCCACCCCACAACATGATGCTCCACCCCCACAACATGATGCTCCACCCCCACAATATGATGCTGCACCCCGACAACACGATGCTGCTGCACCCCCACAACATGATGCTCCACCCCCACAACATGATGCTCTACCCCCCACAACATGATGCTGCCACCCCCACAACATGATGCTGCCACCCCCACAACATGATGCTGCTGTACCCCCACAACATGATGCTCCACCCCCACAACATGATGCTCTACCCCCCACAACATGATGCTGCTGCGCCCCCACAACATGATGCTGCACCCCCACAACATGATGCTGCTGCACCCCCACAACATGATGCTCCACCCCCACAACATGATGCTGCCACCCCCACAACATGATGCTGCTGCACCCCCACAACATGATGCTCCACCCCACAACATGATGCTGCTGCGCCCCCACAACATGATGCTCCACCCCCACAACATGATGCTCTACCCCCCACAACATGATGCTGCTCCCCCACAACATGATGCTGCTGCACCCCCACAACATGATGCTGCACCCCCACAACATGATGCTGCTGCACCCCCACAACATGATGCTCTACCCCCCACAACATGATGCTGCACCCCCACAACATGATGCTGCCACCCCCACAACATGATTCTCCACCCCCACAACATACTGCTGCACCCCCCACAACATGATGCTCCACCCCCACAACATGCTGCTCAACCCCCACAACATGCTGCTGCACCCCCCACAACATGATGCTGCTGCACCCCCACAACAAGATGCTCCACCCCCACAACATGATGCTGCTGCGCCCCCACAACATGATGCTGCACCCCCACAACATGATGCTGCTGCGCCCCCACAACATGATGCTCCACCCCCACAACATGATGCTGTTGCGCCCCCACAACATGATGCTCCACCCCCACAACATGATGCTCCACCCCCACAACATGATGCTGCACCCCCACAACATGATGCTCCACCCCCACAACTTGATGCTGCTGCGCCCCCACAATATGATGCTGCACCCCCACAACATGATGCTCCACCCCCACAACATGATGCTGCTGCACCCCCACAACATGATGCTCCACCCCCACAACATGAAGTTCTACCCCCCACAACATGATGCTGCTGCGCCCCCACAACATGATGCTGCACCCCCACAACATGATGCTGCCACCCCCACAACATGATGCTGCTGCGCCCCCACAACATGATGCTGCTCCCCCACAACATGATGCTGCTGCACCCCCACAACATGATGCTGCACCCCCACAACATGATGCTGCTGCACCCCCACAACATGATGCTCCACCCCCACAACATGATGCTGCACCCCCACAACATGATGCTGCTGCACCCCCACAACATGATGCTCCACCCCCACAACATGATGCTCCACCCCCACAACATGATGCTGCTGCGCCCCCACAACATGATGCTCTACCCCCCACAACATGATGCTGCACCCCCACAACATGATGCTGCCACCCCCACAACATGATGCTCCACCCCCACAACATGATGCTGCTGCGCCCCCACAACATGATGCTGCACCCCCACAACATGATGCTGCTGCACCCCCACAACATGATGCTCCACCCCCACAACATGCTGCTGCACCCCCCACAACATGATGCTGCTGCGCCCCCACAACATGATGCTGCACCCCCACAACATGATGCTGCTGCACCCCCACAACATGATGCTCCACCCCCACAACATGATGCTGCTGCGCCCCCACAACATGATGCTCCACCCCCACAACATGATGCTGCTGCGCCCCCACAACATGATGCTGCACCCCCACAACATGATGCCGCTGCGCCCCCACAACATGATGCTCCACCCCCACAACATGATGCTGCTGCGCCCCCACAACATGATGCTCCACCCCCACAACATGATGCTCCACCCCCACAACATGATGCTGCACCCCCACAACATGATGCTGCTGCACCCCCAAAACATGATGCTCCACCCCCACAACATGATGCTGCTGCGCCCCCACAACATGATGCTGCACCCCCACAACATGATGCTGCACCCCCACAACATGATGCTGCTGCACCCCCACAACATGATGCTCCACCCCTACAACATGATGCTCTACCCCCCACAACATGATGCTGCACCCCCACAACATGATGCTGCTGCGCCCCCACAACATGATGCTGCACCCCCACAACATGATGCTGCTGCACCCCCACAACATGATGCTCTACCCCCCACAACATGATGCTGCTGCGCCCCCACAACATGATGCTCCACCCCCACAACATGATGCTGCACCCCCACAACATGATGCTCCACCCCCACAACATGATGCTGCACCCCCACAACATGATGCTCCACCCCCACAACATGATGCTGCACCCCCACAACATGCTGCTGCACCCCCACAACATGATGTTCCACCCCCACAACATGATGCTCCACCCCCACAACATGCTGCTGCCACCCCCACAACATGATGCTGCACCCCCACAACATGATGCTCCACCCCCACAACATGATGCTGCACCCCCACAACATGCTGCTGCACCCCCACAACATGATGTTCCACCCCCACAACATGATGCTCCACCCCCACAACATGCTGCTGCCACCCCCACAACATGATGTTCCACCCCCACAACATGCTGCTGCTGCACCCCCACAACATGATGCTCCACCCCCACAACATGATGCTGCTGCACCCCCACAACATGATGCTGCACCCCCACAACATGATGCTGCTGCACCCCCACAACATGATGCTCCACCCCCACAACATGATGCTGCTGCACCCCCACAACATGATGCTCCACCCCACAACATGATGCTCTACCCCCCACAACATGATGCTGCACCCCCACAACATGATGCTGCCACCCCCACAACATGATGCTCCACCCCCCACAACATGATGCTGCTGCACCCCCACAACATGATGCTCCACCCCCACAACATGATGCTGCTGCGCCCCCACAACATGATGCTCCACCCCCACAACATGATGCTGCTGCGCCCCCACAACATGATGCTGCACCCCCACAACATGATGCCGCTGCGCCCCCACAACATGATGCTCCACCCCCACAACATGATGCTGCTGCGCCCCCACAACATGATGCTCCACCCCCACAACATGATGCTCCACCCCCACAACATGATGCTGCACCCCCACAACATGATGCTGCTGCACCCCCAAAACATGATGCTCCACCCCCACAACATGATGCTGCTGCGCCCCCACAACATGATGCTGCACCCCCACAACATGATGCTGCACCCCCACAACATGATGCTGCTGCACCCCCACAACATGATGCTCCACCCCTACAACATGATGCTCTACCCCCCACAACATGATGCTGCACCCCCACAACATGATGCTGCTGCGCCCCCACAACATGATGCTGCACCCCCACAACATGATGCTGCTGCACCCCCACAACATGATGCTCTACCCCCCACAACATGATGCTGCTGCGCCCCCACAACATGATGCTCCACCCCCACAACATGATGCTGCACCCCCACAACATGATGCTCCACCCCCACAACATGATGCTGCACCCCCACAACATGATGCTCCACCCCCACAACATGATGCTGCACCCCCACAACATGCTGCTGCACCCCCACAACATGATGTTCCACCCCCACAACATGATGCTCCACCCCCACAACATGCTGCTGCCACCCCCACAACATGATGCTGCACCCCCACAACATGATGCTCCACCCCCACAACATGATGCTGCACCCCCACAACATGCTGCTGCACCCCCACAACATGATGTTCCACCCCCACAACATGATGCTCCACCCCCACAACATGCTGCTGCCACCCCCACAACATGATGTTCCACCCCCACAACATGCTGCTGCTGCACCCCCACAACATGATGCTCCACCCCCACAACATGATGCTGCTGCACCCCCACAACATGATGCTGCACCCCCACAACATGATGCTGCTGCACCCCCACAACATGATGCTCCACCCCCACAACATGATGCTGCTGCACCCCCACAACATGATGCTCCACCCCACAACATGATGCTCTACCCCCCACAACATGATGCTGCACCCCCACAACATGATGCTGCCACCCCCACAACATGATGCTCCACCCCCCACAACATGATGCTGCTGCGCCCCCACAACATGATGCTGCACCCCCACAACATGATGCTGCTGCGCCCCCACAACATGATGCTCCACCCCCACAACATGATGCTGCTGCGCCCCCATAACATGATGCTGCACCCCCACAACATGATGCTGCTGCACCCCCACAACATGATGCTGCACCCCCACAACATGCTGCTGCACCCCCCACAACATGATGCTGCTGCGCCCCCACAACATGATGCTGCACCCCCACAACATGATGCTGCTGCACCCCCACAACATGATGCTCTACCCCCCACAACATGATGCTGCTGCGCCCCCACAACATGATGCTCCACCCCCACAACATGATGCTCTACCCCCCACAACATGATGCTGCCACCCCCACAACATGATTCTCCACCCCCACAACATACTGCTGCACCCCCCACAACATGATGCTGCTGCGCCCCCACAATATGATGCTCCACCCCCACAACATGATGCTCCACCCCCACAACATGCTGCTGCACCCCCCACAACATGATGCTGCTGCACCCCCACAACATGATGCTCCACCCCCACAACATGATGCTGCTGCGCCCCCACAACATGATGCTGCACCCCCACAACATGATGCTGCTGCGCCCCCACAACATGATGCTCCACCCCCACAACATGATGCTGCTGCGCCCCCACAACATGATGCTCCACCCCCACAACATGATGCTGCACACCCACAACATGATGCTCCACCCCCACAACATGATGCTCCACCCCCACAACATGATGCTCCACCCCCACAACATGATGCTCCACCCCCACAACAGGATGCTGCACCCCCACAACATGATGCTCCACCCCCACAACATGATGCTGCTGCACCCCCACAACATGATGCTCCACCCCCACAACATGATGCTGCACACCCACAACATGATGCTGCTGCACCCCCAAAACATGATGCTCCACCCCCACAACATGATGCTGCTGCGCCCCCACAACATGATGCTGCACCCCCACAACATGATGCTGCCACCCCCACAACATGATTCTCCACCCCCACAACATACTGCTGCACCCCCCACAACATGATGCTGCTGCGCCCCCACAACATGATGCTCCACCCCCACAACATGCTGCTGCACCCCCCACAACATGATGCTGCTGCACCCCCACAACATGATGCTCCACCCCCACAACATGATGCTGCTGCGCCCCCACAACATGATGCTGCACCCCCACAACATGATGCTGCCACCCCCACAACATGATGCTGCCCCCCCACAACATGATGCTGCCACCCCCACAACATGATGGGATGCTGTTCTTCACCCTTTATCCTCCAAACATATCTCCTTCCAGGGCGGTATGATGACTGTGTGGTCACATGATGGCGTCTCCTTCCTGAGCGGTATGATGACTGTGTGGTCACATGATGGCGTCTCCTTCCTGAGCGGTATGATGTCTGTGTGGTCACATGATGGCGTCTCCTTCCTGAGCGGTATGATGGCTGTGTGGTCACATGATGGCGTCTCCTTCCTGAGCGGTATGATGGCTGTGTGGTCACATGATGGCGTCTCCTTCCTGAGCGGCATGATGACTGTGTGGTCACATGATGGCGTCTCCTTCCTGAGCGGTATGATGACTGTGTGGTCACATGATGGCGTCTCCTTCCTGAGCGGTATGATGACTGTGTGGTCACATGATGGCGTCTCTTTCCTGAGCGGTATGATGACTGTGTGATCACATGATGGCGTCTCCTTCCTGAGCGGTATGATGGCTGTGTGGTCACATGATGGCGTCTCCTTCCTGAGCGGTATGATGGCTGTGTGGTCACATGATGGCGTCTCCTTCCTGAGCGGTATGATGACTGTGTGGTCACATGATGGCGTCTCCTTCCTGAGCGGTGTGATGACTGTGTGGTCACATGATGGCGTCTCCTTCCTGAGCGGTATGATGGCTGTGTGGTCACATGATGGCGTCTCTTTCCTGAGCGGTATGATGGCTGTGTGGTCACATGATGGCGTCTCCTTCCTGAGCGGTATGATGACTGTGTGGTCACATGATTGTGTCTCCTTCCTGAGCGGTATGATGACTGTGTGGTCACATGATGGCGTCTCCTTCCTGAGCGGTGTGATGACTGTGTGGTCACATGATGGCGTCTCCTTCCTGAGCGGTATGATGACTGTGTGGTCACATGATGGCGTCTCCTTCCTGAGCGGTATGATGACTGTTTGGTCACATGATGGCGTCTCTTTCCTGAGCGGTATGATGTCTGTGTGGTCACATGATGGCGTCTCCTTCCTGAGCGGTATGATGACTGTGTGGTCACATGATGGCGTCTCCTTCCTGAGCGGTATGATGACTGTGTGGTCACATGATGGCGTCTCCTTGAAGACCTTAAAATACCTCCAATTGACTCCAATTAGACTATCAGAAGCTAAATTATGCTTGACATCATTTTCTGCAGTTTTCCAAGCTGCTTAAAGGCACAGTTAGTTTAGGATTAGGGTTAACCCTAAACTTCTGTCCCGCTGGAATTGTGATTATAGTCAATTAAAAGTGAAACAATCGGTCTGTAAACAATTGTTGGACAATTACTCGTATCGTGCACAAAGTAGATGTCCTAAACGTGGAGTGGTTAAAAAAGGTTACATCAGAGGTTACATTTTTACTCCACTGATGATTAGGTTTAGGTTTTAGGGGTCAGTTTATAAAACATGCATTCCACCATTTTACAGCTTGTACAGCTGAAAACAACTCGCATATGGCGCCCCTCTGTGGACATTCCACCCGGAAAATGGAGTGTGTGTGTGTGTGTGTGTTTGTGAGTGTGTGTGTGTGTGTGTGTGTGTGCATGTGTGTGTGTGTGTGTGTGTGTGTTTGTGAGTGTGAGTGTGAGTGTGTGAGTGAGTGTGTGTGTGTGTGTGTGTGTGTGTGTGTGTGTGTGTGAGTGTGTGTGTGTGCGTGTGTTTGCGAGTGTGAGTGTGTGTGTATATGAGTGTGTGAATGTGTGTGTGTGTGTGAGTGTGTGTTTGTGAGTGTGTGTGTGTGTGTGTGTGTGAGTGTGTGTTTGTGAGTGTGTGTGTGTGTGTGTGTGTGTGTATGAGTGTGTGAGTGTGTGTGAGTGTGTGTGTGTGTGTGTGTGTGCATGTGTGTGTTTGTGAGTGTGTGTGTGTGTGTGTGTGTGAGTGTGTGTGTGAGTGTGTGTTTGTGAGTGTGTGTGTGTGCGTGTGTGTGTTTGTGAGTGTGAGTGTGTGAGTGTGTGTGTATATGAGTGTGTGTGTGTGTGTGTGTGTGAGTTTGTGAGTGTGTGAGTGTGTGAGTGTGTGTTTGTGTATGAGTGTGTGAGTGTGTTTGTGTGTATGAGTGTGTGAGTGAGTGAGTGTCTGTGTGTGTGTGTGTGTGTGTGTGTGTGTGTATGAGTGTGTGAGTGTGAGTGTCTGTGTGTGTGTGTCAGTGTGTGTGTGTGTGTTTATGTGTGTGTGTGTTTGTGTGTGTGTATGTGTGTGTTTATGTGTGTGTGTGTTTGTGTGTGTGTGTATATGTGTGTGTGTGTGTGTGAGAGTATGTTTGTGTGTGTGTGTGTGTGAGTGTGTGTGTGTGTGTTTGTGAGTGTGTGTGTATATGTGTGTGTGTGTGTGTGAGTATGTGTGTGTTTGTGTGTGTGTGAGTGTGTGTGTGTGTGTGTATGATTGTGAAAAATGGACGTTCCCATATTCCCAACAACTCTTGTTGATTTGGCCACTGGGGGCAGTGTTTCGCATTTTGGTAAACAAACCGATTTTAGCTAAAGAAAATTCGAACTACTGTTTCCAGTGTCACTGTGAGATCAGTGTTTGTGTTTACACTGTTGGATTAGTTACTCAGAAAAGGTCATTAACAACAAATTACTAATTCACTTTTAAGTTAAGTTACAGTGTCTCTCTCTCTCTCTCTCTGACATTGGCACATTTTTGCCAGTGTGAGCTGCTCGTATTCATCGTCACGGCAACAGCAGCATCGCTCCATACAATGTCCATGTGCTCAGAGTGGCTCATGCACACCATAATAATCACAGCGACACTGTATTCTGTGTGAAACACACACTTCAGGTCGCATTCAGGACAAACCCTGCAGCGTTTCCCGCTCTCCCACCGGACAGATTACAAACAAATGTTTCAGATCAGACGAAAGACTGTGAACTCGCGGGGTCTCTCCGCAGGGTCCCACAGCAGGTCAAACACATACACCAAGGGTCAAAGGTCCAACACACCTACAAGGAAGCGCAGGGAGAAGTGTAGAGCGTGTGTCTTAATGCAGCGAGTGTTTGAATGTGTTTGGGGAGGAAAAGAAGACGTGTTGCGTTTGAAACAGGTCTTAACAGGCACCTGAGAGACAAACGGCGCTTCATGAGGATTAATGTGTCGAGCATGTTGCAGCAAATGCCTTCATGCTGTTCCTGTACTGTTAAATCACTAAAACACAATCTATGGGAACATGGTGTTCTTATAACAGTATGTAACATTGTGTCTGGGGCCGTAGATAATCATTCTGGGCCC
>JAVLUX010000153.1:1022500-1035000 GCA_032164185.1 Moxostoma hubbsi | reverse complement strand
CCAATTTGGTTACCCCATGTAACTCTACCCTCCCTAGCAACCGGGACAATTTGGTTACCCCATGTGACTCTACCCTCCCTAGCAACAGGGCCAATTTGGTTACCCCATGTGACTCTACCCTCCCTAGCAACCAGGCCAATTTGGTTACCCCATGTGACTCTACCCTCCCTAGCAACAGGGCCAATTTGGTTACCCCATGTGACTCTACCCTCCCTAGCAACAGGGCCAATTTGGTTACCCCATGTAACTCTACCCTCCCTAGCAACCGGGACAATTTGGTTACCCCATGTGACTCTACCCTCCCTAGCAACCGGGCCAATTTGGTTACCCCATGTAACTCTACCCTCCCTAGCAATCGGGACAATTTGGTTACCCCATGTAACTCTACCCTCCCTAGCAACCGGGCCAATTTGGTTGCCCCATGTGACTCTACCCTCCCTAGCAACCGGGCCAATTTGGTTGCTAAGGAGACCTGACTGGAGTCACTCGTCGCGCCCTGGATTCAAACTCACGACTCCAGCGGTGATAGTCAGCGTCATTACTCGCCCGGGAATTTGCTACTTTGAAAGTTTTAACTCTGTTAATGAAGAGCTCAACTCTTCTAGCTCATGTGTTGGAGAGCAGCTCGAGCGCTGTGTTTGCAATTGTCTCTTTCCACAATGACTCTGTTGGATACAGGGATCTATTCAATCTATTCTCTCTTGCTGTAAGTATATAAAGGCACGTTTGGTTAAAACAGGAAGTAATGTGCCCTGTTTCAAATAACACCGCACACGTGAACCTGTGCAGCCGGTAGCAGCTGATTACACGCCAGGCCAAAAGTGACCTATTTCAGATCAGTGTGGCATGACTGAGATCAGTGTGGCATGACTGAGATCAGTGTGGCATGATTGAGTTGGGTGTGATCGCACAGCCGCAGGTAAAGATGCATTTGACTGTAAAGACAATATTCTCATTATTACTCTGAGTGAGGGAGTATTGTTTTATTTGCATCTTAAACCTGTCAGTGCATTCCTGCCGTCTCTTCAGAGATAACTCATTTGCCCGTTGCTCGTGTGTGTGTGTGTGTGTGTGTATGTGTTCTCACCGGCGGTTGTGAAGACACGGGTGGACATTGTTGCGGTGTGAAAACTCACCCTGGTGTCAGTCGCCCCTCCACATTCCAAACATTCCAACCCCTCAGTGAACGTTCCGGCGCTCCGGCCTTCAGGAACATGAGATTCTAAAGCTGAAACTCCAGACCTGGGTGTTCTGAGGGCACTCGGAATCAACAAGAGTCTAATTTTGGCAACCTGGGAAACTGCGTTTGAGATTGTTTACGGAGGAGCAATCGGAGTCTGGAATTGCGTTGAATCAATATGGCATTTTATAGGATAGTTTAGTAGAAATGCAAAGATTACTTGCTTTTAAAGACTGTAAAACATTCTTTATATATTACTATCAAATAAAGAGGATAAATATGACTTAGAAAGAGCTGGGTTGGTTATTAAATATTATTATTATTGTTATTATTTTTCTAAATAACTTGTTTTTTAACTGTGCTTTATTTCTTGCTTTAAGCATTTTATATCTAACGAAATGCCTTTTGAAGCCATTTCAGAGAAAATGCATAGAAATCGACATTATATATATAATCAAGATTACAATGAGCTGTTACAATTAATAACTATTTGTGAAAAGTGTCAATTATAGCTTCCATTCAGGCCTACTCCTGTTGAAAGTATTTTAGCACTCGATCATGACCGTGAACGTGACGGTCTTGGCATGAAAGTCATTTAGAAACCATCTTGTCTTGGATGTGTAGCTAAAGAATACGGCTTACGTATTATGTGCACAAGAAATCGATTATTGGGGGGTCTGTGTATCTCAGCGAGTATTGCCGCTGACTATCACCGCTGGAGTCGCTAGTTTGAATCCAGGGCGTGCTGAGTGACTCCAGTCAGGTCTCCTTAGCAACCAAATTGGCCTGGTTGCTAGGGAGGGTAGAGTCACATGGGGTAACCAGATTGTCCCGGTTGCTAGGGAGGGTAGAGTCACATGGGGTAACCAAATTGGCCCGGTTGCTAGGGAGGGTAGAGTCACATGGGGTAACCAAATTGGTCCGGTTGCTAGGGAGGGTAGAGTCATATGGGGTAACCAAATTGAGCCAGTTGCTAGGGAGGGTAGAGTCACATGGGGTAACCAAATTGGCCCGGTTGCTAGGGAGGGTAGAGTCACATGGGGTAACCAAATTGGCCCGGTTGCTAGGGAGGGTAGAGTCACATGGGGTAACCTCCTCATGGTCGCTATAATGTGGTTCTCGCTCTCGGTGGGGCGTGTGGTGAGATGTGCGTTGATGTCGCGGCGAACAGCGTGAAGCTTCCTCAAGCGCTCTATCTCCGTGGTGACGTGCACAACGAGTCACGTGATCAGATGCGCGGATTGACGGTCTCAGAAGCGGAGGCAACTGAGACTCGTCCTCCGCCACCCGGATTGAGGCGAGTAACCGCGCCACCACGAGGACTTAATAAATAGTTGGAATTGGGCGTTATAAATTGGGAGAAATGGGGATACGAAACAAGAAGAAACCGATTAATCGAGTACTCATTCAGCTTTAAATATTTGATTACTAAAGTCACTACTCAAATATTGCAGTTAGACTTTCTTTTGTGCCTTTGCCTGCCATGGGCAGCAACAAAATTGCTTTTCTCACCGTAATCTAGCCGTTACAACTCAATGCATTGGTTGGCGCTAATGATGGACCGATATTCTGGCCAGGCCGATTAATCAGCCGATATTTGGACATTTTGAAGATTTCTGTTAGCCTTATCACCCAGACCTACATAAGAGTAGAGCTGCGACTATTATTTTAATAATCGACTAATCTAACGATTATTAGAACGATTATTCAGCGAATAAACGATTAATCGTTAGCTCTTAGCCGATTATTTGGCGCTGAAACGATTAACCGTTACTTCTTAGCCAATTATTCGGTGATTAGGCGATTAATCGCTACCTCTTAGCCGATTATTCAGCTTGTGCCAGACATAAAAGGTTGTATTAAACATGTTTACTAACAATAAAGAGGACAAAATCATCTTTTAAAAATACCTCTAAATGACATTCACTGAATTAAAGGGAAAACATTTTTTAGTATGTTTAATTCAGTAAAGAATTTCACTGCAAATAAATCCTCTTGTTATCAAGTGTTTTCTCTTGTTTTCCATTTAAAAATGTCCAAAAATAAATGTACTTGAAGCAACATATAAGATATTTAGACTTGCTTTAAGAGACTATATCTTAAATATAAGTGTATTTTAATAAGTGTATTTTGTATATAAGTGTACTTTTTCACTTCCACTGTACATTTTTATGTTATATTAATGGTAAAAGACTGTAAAAATGCTACAGTAAAAAAACCTTTAATTTCTTAAAATATACTGTAGTTTTACATGTAGTTTTACGGTTAAATGTTGTAAAAAAATAATTATGTAAAAGTATGATTTTCTGAATAATTAACAGTAAAATTTATATTATGTTTCACAAGAGAGTACTTTTTACGGTAAATTATTGTTAAAATTACGGTAAAAAACAATAACCGGCGTTCCCAGAATTCCCTGCGTGACCCATTATATTGAATGGGAATAGTTCTGTTGTTATGTGTAATATCAGTCATGTACATCGGGGTGTTCTGGGTGTTATTTGATGTCGTTTCATGTTTACTGTATTATTTTAACGTCACATGTTCCCCTGATGGTGACACGGAGCACTCCACATGTTTATTGATCATTACTCCTGGATGAGACACTACTGATGAACTTCATCATGTGCTCTTCTGTAATTACTGCAGTGATTCATAATTATAAAGACAAAAGTGGATTTTAACAGTTTACCATTTAATAATATAAACAACGGTAATGCACCGTAAAATATACAAGCATCAAAATTACATCCCGTAAAGCCTGAAACGTGGTTACCGTGTTTTTTTACGTTGTATTTCTGGCAATCACTGCTGCCTGTTTTTTACCGTAAATTTAACAGGATTTTGTTTTACAGTGTGGTTATACATCAGCGAGTGCCGTAAAGACAAAATATACGTATATTCACAATCTATTCTCTTAAAGCGAGTATAAATATCTGCTGCTTCTCAGGTGAATGCATTTTTTTAAAATGATTTTTAGATATTTTTAAATATTTGTATTTTTTTATATAATATTCAGCATTCTCAGATGATATTTCTTTATTCTGCATTATAGCATCTAAAGTAAATGTATGTTGTTTAAAAGAAGTTTTAGACATTTAGACTAGATATTATGATTCAATAAGTCCCGAGTCATCATGTTATAGTCTTGCTGCATTACGCGTGTGCGCTCGAGGGATGAGCGTCCCGTGACCAAGTGTGCATCAGCCGGTGCAGTTTCAATCTCTCCCCCTTAGATCGCGACATTCACACGACTCATAGAAGAGCCGCTGACCGCACGGAGACAGTTTCAGAGTTTGTAGTTATTTACATGATCTGCTTCTGTATTATTTGAACTTTAATAAAGCTATAACGCATTAAATATAACTGCATTAAAGATATAACGCATTAAATATAACCGCATTGAAGATGCGACGCATTAAATATAACCCCATTGAAGATGCGATGCATGAACTATAACCCCATTGAAGATGCGACGCATGAACTATAACCCCATTGAAGAGGCGACGCATGAAATATAACAGCATTGAAGATGCGACGCATTAAATATAACCGCATTGAAGATGCGACGCATGAAATATAATCCCATTGAAGATGCGACGCATTAAATATAACCGCATTGAAGATGCGACGCATGAAATATAACAGCATTGAAGATGCGACGCATGAAATATAACAGCATTGAAGATGCGACGCATGAAATATAACAGCATTGAAGATGCGACGCATGAAATATAACCCCATTGAAGATGCGACGCATTAAATATAACCGCATTGAAGATGCGACGCATTAAATATAACCGCATTGAAGATGCGACGCATGAACTATAACCCCATTGAAGAGGCGACGCATGAAATATAACCCCATTGAAGAGGCGACGTATGAAATATAACAGCATTGAAGAGGCGACGCATGAAATATAACAGCATTGAAGATGCGACGCATGAAATATAACAGCATTGAAGATGCGACGCATGAAATATAACCCCATTGAAGAGGCGACGCATGAAATATAACCGCATTGAAGAGGCGACGCATGAAATATAACCCCATTGAAGATGCGACACATTAAATATAACCGCATTGAAGATGCGACGCATGAAATATAATCCCATTGAAGATGCGACGCATGAAATATAACCGCATTGAAGATGCGACGCATGAACTATAACCCCATTGAAGATGCGACGCATGAACTATAACCCCATTGAAGATGCGACGCATTAAATATAACCGCATTGAAGATGCGATGCATTAAATATAACCCCATTGAAGATGCGACGCATTAAATATAACCCCATTGAAGATGCGACGCATTAAATATAACCCCATTGAAGATGCGACGCATGAACTATAACCCCATTGAAGATGCGACGCATTAAATATAACCGCATTGAAGATGCGACGCATTAAATATAACCCCATTGAAGATGCGACGCATTAAATATAACCGCATTGAAGATGCGACGCATGAAATATAACCCCATTGAAGATGCGACGCATTAAATATAACCGCATTGAAGATGCGACGCATTAAATATAACCGCATTGAAGATGCGACGCGTGAACTATAACCCCATTGAAGATGCGACGCATGAACTATAACCCCATTGAAGAGGCGATGCATGAACTATAACCCCATTGAAGAGGCGATGCATGAAATATAACAGCATTGAAGAGGCGACGTATGAAATATAACAGCATTGAAGAGGCGACGCATGAAATATAACAGCATTGAAGATGCGACGCATGAAATATAACAGCATTGAAGATGCGACGCATGAAATATAACCCCATTGAAGAGGCGACGCATGAAATATAACCCCATTGAAGAGGCGACGCATGAAATATAACCCCATTGAAGAGGCGACGCATTAAATATAACCGCATTGAAGATGCGACGCATGAAATATAATCCCATTGAAGATGCGACGCATGAAATATAACCGCATTGAAGATGCGACGCATGAAATATAACCCCATTGAAGATGCGACGCATGAAATATAACAGCATTGAAGATGCGACGCATGAAATATAACCCCATTGAAGTTGTCCAAACAAGCCATTTATCAATGTCACTTTTTTCATTTAGCAATCTTTATAAATGATAAAATGCATTAAGATTGGTCATTATAATCCATGTTTTAAATGCCAAAAACATTTGAGTAATTTTCCAAATACCAGTTTCTCTTAATAATCGTCTGATCTTTTCTCTTGTGATTTATCTTTTAGATTAACAGACTACATCTTTCCTGATCTGATCACTCACTATGATGAAACGCTGTCCGCCGTTTGCGTGCGGTTCCGTACAGCAGTGACGCTGCAGTCGAGACCAGACAGACAAGAAGTCCAGGTCTGTGGTAAAATGTCCGCGTGTGGTGAGTTTGCAGAGCACGTGTGGAAACCAGGCTCCTGTAAGAACTGCTTTCACCCTCGCAGTGCGCATGCACAGGCGGGCACAGCGGGCATCATCAGAAGCAGTCTGACTGCTGAAGACGAGGATGGGTTGACGTCTCCCTCACCCTATAGTAAACCCACCATCGCTGTCAGACCCACCATGATGAACATGGACATCACAACGGACATCAACATGAACATGGAGCAGGTAACTCGTGCTGCAGCACTGTTCAGGAACGGCTAAATCATTTCCTGGACTGATTATAAAGCTGGAAATAATTTACCAGCATCTGAGGCCTCAAATAAGATGACTGGTTCATTATTTGTACTCGGATTTGCATGTTTGGCATGCCTAGATCTTCACTTACCTTCGCTTTGCATGTAAGCAACTTTATCAGACTTCTGTCGGCATGTTTATGCATGTTTATTTACATCTTGCATTGGCAGTTTTATTGATTCACATGCAAAACGGGTGTTTGTAATGATGCAAACACTCATCCAAATATGTGCAAATGTATTCCAGTCCTTGACTTATTTATTAAACTATTATTGGTCCTGTACCTCAGGAGAACCAGAAAAGCTCTATTGGACTGAGGAAAACGCTGCATTTGGCTCCTTTGTTCATCGATAGCAGTGGATGTAACAGGACAGTAATGCAGAATGGTGTTTCTGGAAAGAAGGAATATCCCGACAAGTTCCCCCAAAGCATTTGTTCGCCCACTGGATTATCCAAAGACTGCATGATTATCAACAGTATATTTGTGAGTCAAGAAAATGGCTGCGGCCCGCATAATTGGAGAGACAATGGAAACGGCGACCCCTACAGACCACCGGCACCAAGGATCAAGAGCACTTACGCAAATGGAGATTTGTGTCTTCACCAAATGACTGAAAGAACCCTGTCAATAGGAAACAACGATGGACTGATGAGCCCTCTGAGGTCATCTATAGAGGAAAGGCAAACACCTTTGGGAGTCACACAAGGGAACAGGGTCAACAGAACTTCTAATGTGACACACAGTACCTCACCGTCCTCTACAATGACTCCAGACTTTCACGAAAGCCAAAGCAGCACCGATTCCTTAAAGGGACTCCCGAGCCCTCAAAACTCCCCAGGTTCTGCAAGCGTTCCTCCAAACGGACTTGAGGAAAGTGAGCCGATCTACGCTGAGAGCACCAAGAGGAAACGGCGAGACCGGAAGACACAGCAGTCCACCAAGTCCGAATTGGAGGTCAACATCAATGAAAGTCAAAGGGCAACCATTACTGTCATTGCCGCTCATACGGAGGAGAACAACCTGACGTTCTACTTGAGCAGCCCGGACTCTGCTGTAAGCACCCAATGGACCCACTTTAGCCCCACGGCACCCAAAGACGTGTCTAGCACAGCGTTCGCTTGGCCAAATGTCCCTGAAACCACCGAAACGTCCCCTGTTCCTTGTAACCAACCAAAGCCTCAATCTAGTCCCCCAGTACCCCCAAAGATCAACACTCGGTCGCCAAGACTCGGTACCTCCAGTCTCTGCTTGCTACCTTTACCTGAGCTCAGCTTCCATTTGGTTCTTCCTCCAAAAGATATGACCCCCGTTCCCTCCCAAGAGCTCAACCACCCCCCTGGCCCAGCGTATGCCCACTCGGAGCGGAGACTCAAGCCTCACAGTGCCAGGAGTCTTGAGGGATGTATTGATGAGGTGGAAGAAGAGGTTGAGCCAGAGGAGGGTACGACCCAGAGAGCCGGCTCTTGTGGCAGGCCGGGCGACTCCATCAATGGACCTGCTGTTTGGGACTGTGAGTCTAAAGAATGGAGTGAGGGCAGTGCATCGCCAGGCACCAACACAAACAAAAGCACCAGTCAGATGCAGACTGGTGTCCCAGCGGAGGACAACAGAGTGAGCAGAGAGAGCACGCTTACCAGCGTCGTCTCAAGCCCATCTCCTCCTGTCAACTCCACCGAACTCAACACGGAGAAAGCCGCCAGTCGAGACCCGGTGCCACCTCCACCCCCTCCTAAGAAGCACCATCGGTGAGAAATACAGCTGATATTTACAAACATATTGTCTGTTGTTTTATCGAATTGTTTGCGTGTTGGTTTTCTTCGCTCAGAATTCGATTACAATCACGATTTGATCGTTTGATCACTTGCACACTGCAGGCTCTTGACAGTAGATGCTTAGCCTTCGAAAGTGGTCATTCTGCTTTAGGACAGAGCTGGATGCCAAAGATAAGAATAGATTAACTAGTCATTCAGCATAAAAGCAAGTGTTATGAGCATGACTGTTTATGCTTTAATGTCAAAAGCGGAGAATAGCTCCAAGATTTCGAGTCTCATGTTAACGTGGTTTCTTGCATCGTCAGATATTTTGGAATTAACAGATTTTTGGTAGTTATACTCGTATTAGTGTGCATTTAAACACATATGTCATGTATACACCGATCAGCCACAACATAAAATTGCATAGGGTCCTCCTTGTGCCACCAAAACAGTGCCAACCTGCATCTGCGTGGCATGATTGTTGGGCTGGTTTGAGTATTTCTGTAATGGCTGATCTCCTGTGATTTTCACACACACCGTTTACTCAGAATGGTGCCAAAAACAAAAAACATCCAGGCGCTGTTTTGGTGGCACGAGGGGGACCTACACAATATTACGCAGGTGGTTTTAATGTTGTGGCTGATCGGTGTATGTTATAGGGCTGCCAGATCAGTGCAAACCTCTGACATTGGCTTTACCCATCCAAAGAAATGCACGAATACGGGACGCTTGAGCATTTTGAGCGCTCCAAAACGGGACATATTTAATGCGGTCATATTTAATGCGTCACATCTTTAATGCGGTTATATTTAATGCGTCGCATCTTTAATGCGGTTATATCGAATGCGTCGCATCTTTAATGCGGTTATATTGAATGCGTCACATCTTTAATGCGTCACATCTTTAATGCGGTCATATTTAATGCGTCACATCTTTAATGCGGTTATATTTAATGCGTCGCATCTTTAATGTGGTTATATCGAATGCGTCGCATCTTTAATGCGGTTATATTTAATGCGTCGCATCTTTAATGTGGTTAAATCGAATGCGCCGCATCTTTAATGCGCCGCATCTTTAATGCGTAGCATCTTTAATACGTCGCATCTTTAATGCAGTTATATTTAATGCGTCACATCTTTAATGTGGTTATATCGAATGCACCGCATCTTTAATGCGCCGCATCTTTAATGCGTTACATCTTTAATGCGTTACATCTTTAATGCGTCACATCTTTAATGTGTCGCATCTGTAATGCGGTTATATTGAATGCTAATGCATTACATCTTTAATGCGTCGCATCTTTAATGCGTCGCATTTTTAATGCGTCGCATCTTTAATGTGTCGCATCTTTAATGCGGTTATATTTAATGCGTCACATCTTTAATGCGTCACATCTTTAATGCGTCACTTTTTAATGTGTCGCATCTTTAATGCGTTACATCTTTAATGTGTCGCATCTTTAATGCGTTACATCTTTAATGTGTCGCATCTTTAATGCGGTTATATTTAATGCGTCGCATCTTTAATGCGGTTATATTTAATGTGTCGCATCTTTAATGCGGTTATATCGAATGCGTCGCATCTTTAATGCGGTTATATTTAATGCGTCGCATCTTTAATGCGGTTATATTTAATGTGTCGCATCTTTAATGCGGTTATATCGAATGCGTCGCATCTTTAATGCGTTACATCTTTAATGTGTCGCATCTTTAATGCGGTTATATTTAATGCGTCGCATCTTTAATGCGGTTATATTTAATGTGTCGCATCTTTAATGCGGTTATATTTAATGCGTCGCATCTTTAATGCGGTTATATTTAATGTGTCGCATCTTTAATGCGGTTATATTTAATGTGTCGCATCTTTAATGCGGTTATATCGAATGCGTCGCATCTTTAATGCGGTTATATTGAATGCGTCGCATCTTTAATGCGGTTATATTGAATGCGTCAAATCTTTAATGCGTCGCATCTTTAATGCGTCAATACATACAGGATTGTTGGGCTGGTTTGAGTATTTCTGTAACGGCTGATCTCCTGGGATTTTAACACACACCAGTCTCTAGAATTTACTCAGAATGGTGCCAAAAACAAAAAACATCCAGACGCTGTTTTGGTGGCACGAGGGGGACCTACACAATATTACGCAGGTGGTTTTAATGTTGTGGGTGATCGGTGTATGTTACAGGGCTGCCAGATCAGTGCAAACCTCAGACATTGGCTTTACCCATCCAAAGAAATGCACGAATACGGGACGCTTGAGCATTTTGAGCGCTTCAAAACAGGACGGGTGTCCTCTTCAAAAATCTCGCTGTCTGACCCTTTTATGCTTCAATGTGGGACACGAAGTCTCAATACGGGATGTTTCACTACCTACTAAAATTCAGGAAAATAGGCATCCCGTAGGGGAGTGGTGGTGGCGTACTGGAGTGGTGGCGGCGTAGTGGGTTAAAGCACATAACCGGTAATCAGAAGGTTGCTGGTTTGACCCCCACATCACCACCATTAAGGCACTTAACTCCAGGTTGCTCCGGGGGGATTGTCCCTGTAATAAGTGCACTGTAAGTCACTTTGGTTAAAAGCATCTGCCAAATACATGTAAATGTAAAATGTAAATGGATAAAATACGGGACGTCTGCAAAAATGGGACCATTTTAAACCCTATCAGCAATAAACATTGCATTTGCAACCTCTCCCTTTTTTAAGTTGTTTTCTGTGAAGAATGTGTTAATATTTGAATGCTCTCATGAAAAACATCCATTGCTAAACTCTCACGCATAGTGACCATACACAGTTGGAAATGCTAGCAAAAGCAACTGCAGTCGGAACAGATTTTTTTCTGCAGAGTGAACTGAGCCTAAAATAATTCGCATTTTTCGATTAATCGGTGCAAGAGTTGCCGATTTTCGTCATTTCAAAATAAGAGTCCCTGGCTTGTTTGTACATATAAGTCCTGCGTTATGCACCAAATATCTTCTTTTCTGGTTATTTTGGGGATTTTGGTTGAACAATAAACTGCATCTGAGATTTTATTCATTTAGGACTCTTTGTCTGTGCCATTCTATGAATCAATTTTAAAAACTATTGGCCGATTAATCGGTTATCGGCCTTTCCCACCACCTTAGTTATTGGTATTGGCAAAATTCAAAACTCGCCTCAATCCGGGCGGCGGAGGACGAATCTCAGTTGCCTCCGCATCTGAGACCGTCAATCCGCGCATCTTATCACGTGACTTGCTGAGCGTGTTACTGCGGAGACGTAGCGCATGTGGAGGCTTCGCTATTCTCCGCGGCATCCACACACAACTCACCACACACCCCACCGAGAGCGAAAACCACATTATAGTGACCACGAGGAGGTTACCCCATGTGACTCTACCCTCCCTAGCAACCGGGCCAATTTGGTTACCTCATGTGACTCAACCCTCCCTAGCAACCGGGCCAATTTGGTTACCCCATGTGACTCAACCCTCCCTAGCAACCGGGACAGTTTGGTTGCCCCATGTGACTCAACCCTCCCTAGCAACTGGGCCAATTTGGTTACCCCATGTGACTCTACCCTCCCTAGCAACCGGGCCAATTTGGTTGCCCCATGTGACTCTACCCTCCCTAGCAACCGGGCCAATTGGGTTACCCCATGTGACTCTACCCTCCCTAGCAACCGGGCCAATTTGGTTGCCCCATGTGACTCTACCCTCCCTAGCAACCGGGTCAATTTGGTTACCCCATGTGACTCAACCCTCCCTAGCAACCGGGACAATTTTGTTATCCCATGTGACTCTACCCTCCCTAGCAACCGGGACAATTTTGTTATCCCATGTGACTCTACCCTCCCTAGCAACCGGGCCTAAAATGACAATTTACATTTACAGTTATTAATCGTCAATCATC
>JAVLUX010000153.1:1017500-1020000 GCA_032164185.1 Moxostoma hubbsi | reverse complement strand
AACGCATCTACACACAGTCTACAAGCGCTCTCAGACGCCGGTGAGTAAAACCCGCCCACCGAATAACAGTTGAGTATCATCTGACGCTGGTGTTGATTGCTGTACCCAAACGGATGCCAACAATCTATCGGCCGAATGATGTGGAGGATGAAAGTTTAAGAGATTGAATGACCATTGCAATGAATATGCAACCTATGGGGGGGGCTAGATCTTTCATTTAGTCAAAACTTTGTTTCATTGGTGCTGTTTTAGTGCATATTTATCTTTTACAGTTGGAAAATAATAATAAAGCATTATATTGTTTCATATTGTTTTCTTTTCTAAAAAGGAAATAAATGCATTTTGACAGGAAAAGTATGTGAAGTGTCAAATTTTAGCACTTTTAAAATCTGCGATTAATCACTGAAATCTGCGATTAATCACGCATAAATGCTGAAAACTGTGCGCTAAATCCCGATTAATCACTGACAACTGTGCGATTAATCGCTGCCGGCTGTGCGGTTAATCGCTGCCGGCTGTGCGACTAATCGCTGCCGGCTGTGCGACTAATCGCTGCCGGCTGTGCGGTTAATCGCTGCCGGCTGTGCGGTTAATCGCTGCCGGCTGTGCGGTTAATCGCTGCCGGCTGTGCGGTTAATCGCTGCCACCTGTGCGACTAATCGCTGCCAACTGTGCGGTTAACCGCTGCCAACTGTGCGGTTAACTGCTGCCAACTATGCGACTAATCGCTGCCAGCTGTGCGACTAATCGCTGCCAGCTGCGCGGTTAATCGCTGCCAACTATGCGATTAATCGCTGCCAGCTGTGCGACTAATCGCTACCAACTGTGCGGTTAACCGCTGCCAACTATGCGACTAATCGCTGCCAGCTGTGCGACTAATCGCTGCCAGCTGCGCTGTTAATCGCTGCCAGCTGCGCGGTTAATCCCGCGTAATCGCTGCCAACCGTGCGGCTAATCGCTGACAGCTGTTCGATTAATCAGTGCCAACTGTGCAGTTAATCCCGCGTAATCGCTGCAAACTGCGATTTAATCGAGATGAAACATTTTAATCAGCTGACAGCACTACTTATTACTTAATGTACGATCCAATGTAATATGTACATGTGCAAACGTAAAATGTTGGAGTAATAATGATACTCATTATAATAATAATTTAACATTATATAGTTTGATTAAATATCATTATTTTTCATCATTATTATTATATTTAAGCAATATCGCACAAATAAAAGTACTAAATATCATCACTGTTTATCAATCTTGTGCCAAAGTGACAATCGATTACAACTGATCAAATTAATTACATGAAACGCAGATTAATTAATCAAAATAATCGCAATTAATCGCCTATATAATTCCCCTCAAATAACAATGAGATTTATAATGATTAAATCATTGACAGCCGTTATGTTTACATTGATACTGTGAAACATCTGTTGTACAGCACTTGACCTTTTTAATTAATTATTTTATTTGATTAGTTTTCTGAATTCATTTGATTGGATTAATCAGTCGTTTATCAGGTTAGGATGATGTTATAGAAGGCTGCTGATAGATTACAGTAATTGTGTTTGTCTAAAGCAGAATCTCTTTCAGTCAAACTTCCAGAATATATCAAACACTCGCTGTAGTCTCTGAACTTCTCATCTGATTGGGGTTTCACATTTTCCCATGATGCACTGGGGCACAGAGATAATGACGGGGATATCAGTGTTTGTGTCATTGATCACAGGCGTCTTTCCGACCATTTCCCCCCCGTAAAGCCACTAATCTTCCTCTCCACCCGTTCATTACTGCAACTCTCCAGGGAATGCCACAGAACTGCCAGAAGCCACATGAAAACACCAGCAGCCATTCACCAACATCTCAATGAACCAACACGTCAGTTACTGGAACTATCTGAGAATTCAAGAGCATCACTGAACATGATAAAACACTGGCTGAAAGTTTGAACTAGCTTTGAAGTTTGATGGTTATACAGACAATAGATGGATGGATGGATGGATGGAGAGACAGATGGATGGATGGAGAGATGGATAGTTGGATTATAGATGAATGGAGAGATAGATGGAGAGATACAGTTAGATGGATGGATGGATATATGGAGAGATAGATGGAGGGATGGATAAATGGTCCGAAAGATGGATGATAGTCGGATGGAGAGATGGATGGATAGATAGTTGGATAGATGGAGCGATGGATGGAGAGATGGATGATAGACGTATGGCTAGATAAAGAGATGGATGGATGGAAAGACTGATGGATGGAAAGACTGATGGATGAAAAGATAGATGGATGAATGGATGGATTGATAGTTGGATGGATGGATGGATGGATGGATGGAATGATGGATTGATGGATGGATGGATGGATGGATTGATGGATGATGGATGGATTGATGGATGGAATGATTAATGGATGGATGGAATGATTGATGGATGGATGGATGGATGGATGGATTGATAGTTGGATGGATGGATGGATGGAATGACTGATGGAT
>JAVLUX010000153.1:1007500-1012500 GCA_032164185.1 Moxostoma hubbsi | reverse complement strand
TCTTGCAGTTGATGGAGATTTGTGGGATGCACATCCAGGGCACGAAGCTCCCGTTCCACCTCATCCCAAAGATGCTCTATTGGGTTGAGATCTGGTGACTGTGGGGGCCATTTTAGTACAGTGAACTCATTGTCATGTTCAAGAAACCAATTTGAAATGATTCGAGCTTTGTGACATGGTGCATTATCCTGCTGGAAGTAGCCATCAGAGGATGGGTACATGGTGGCCATAAAGGGATGGACATGGTCAGAAACAATGCTCAGGTAGGCCGTGGCATTTAAACGATGCCCAATTGGCACTAAGGGGCCTAAAGTGTGCCAAGAAAACATCCCCCACACCATTACACCACCACCACCAGCCTGCACAGTGGTAACAAGGCATGATGGATCCATGTTCTCATTCTGTTTACGCCAAATTCTGACTCTACCATCTGAATGTCTCAACAGAAATCGAGACTCATCAGACCAGGCAACATTTTTCCAGTCTTCAACTGTCCAATTTTGGTGAGCTCTTGCAAATTGTAGCCTCTTTTTCCTATTTGTAGTGGAGATGAGTGGTACCCGGTGGGGTCTTCTGCTGTTGTAGCCCATCCGCCTCAAGGTTGTGCGTGTTGTGGCTTCACAAATGCTTTGCTGCATACCTCGGTTGTAACGAGTGGTTATTTCAGTCAAAGTTGCTCTTCTATCACCTTGAATCAGTCGGCCCATTCTCCTCTGACCTCTAGCATCAACAAGGCATTTTCGCCCACAGGACTGCCGCATACTGGATGTTTTTCCCTTTTCACACCATTCTTTGTAAACCCTAGAAATGGTTGTGCGTGAAAATCCCAGTAACTGAGCAGATTGTGAAATACTCAGACCGGCCCGTCTGGCACCAACAACCATGCCACGCTCAAAATTGCTTAAATCACCTTTCTTTCCCATTCTGACATTCAGTTTGGAGTTCAGGAGATTGTCTTGACCAGGACCACACCCCTAAATGCATTGAAGCAACTGCCATGTGATTGGTTGATTAGATAATTGCATTAATGAGAAATTGAACAGGTGTTCCTAATAATCCTTTAGGTGAGTGTGTATATATGTATGAATATATATCTGTATATCTGGTCTCCGTGAATACAATGCTAACTTTAGCTGCATTAGCCGTGGAATTAGCTAACAAGCACATTCGGGAAGTTTAAGCCCCGGTAGCCCAGCCCAACTCGTTGCAAAATGAAGCTCGTTGGAAAAGCTGAGCTACTTTGACTGTTCTGAAAAATGTATATAAGTTAGTCGCATCACTACTTTAAGTTAGTTACTCCCCAACGCGGTTCTCTAACGAACAAAGAGCATGATCAAGCGTTACGCGTCATATGTTGAACTACCCATGTGTCTCTTGTCTCTGTGGTTGTAGATCTGTAAGGGTCAGTCGGCTGACAGTAATCAGGGTCATCTGTACGGTCTGTCAGTGCAGCACAATCTGCCGGCTCACTTTAACCTGCAGCAGGACTGCGGTCACTTCATCGCATGCGTGCCGCAGAGCATGTTACCCGGTGAGCAGAGCGCGTCCAGTGCGCCAGGGCCGTCCGAGCAGGAGCGCGTGGTGGTCATCACGCGAGAGGTTCCTCACCAGAGCGCCGCCGACTTCGCCAAAGAGTGGGAGTCGTTCCATAAGGCGCAACCGGAAGTTTACGAACGGCGTGTTTGTTTCCTGCTGCTGCAGCTGTGCACGGGACTGGAGCATCTGAAATCGCATGGGGTCACGCACCGCGACCTCTGCCTCGAAAACCTGCTCCTAGTACAGCACCGACGCTCGTCCACAGACAACGGAACGAGTCCCGACCCGCAGCAGCAATGCCTGCCGCGTCTGCTCATCAGCAACTTCCGCAAAGCCAAACGGCGCGACGCAGGCAACGCAACGTTTTGCGCCGATCCACGCCTCACCCGGGACCATGCCCGTCTGGCGCCGGAGATCGTCTCCGCCGCGCAGTATCACAAATTCGACGAGTTTCAAACCGGGATTCTGATCTACGAACTTCTGCATCTGAGCAACCCGTTCGAGGCGACGCCCGCGCTGCGACAACAGGAATACAAATGCGACGATCTGCCACCCGTCCCGAGCGTGTCAATTTACTCGGCCGGACTCCAAAGGCTCGCTCAACTGCTTCTCGAGCCCGACCCGGGGAAACGCATCCACATCCAGGACGCCAAGCGTGTGTTGCAGGGGTTGCTGTGGGGGCCTCGGCGAGACCTCCTGGAGCAGCCGTGGGTGTCCGCGGGCGCCGTACGGCGGGTCGAGCAGCCCAGACACGAGGGATTGTTGAACTGGTTGGACGTGAAGCGCGCTCTGCTCATGATGAAGTTTGCGGAACGCTCGCTGGAGCCGGAACGGAACGCCGAGCTCGAGGATTGGCTCTGCTGTCAGTATTTCTCCTTGGCAAACCCCAAATCACTGTGTCAAACCGCCGAACTGCTGTACGACGTCAAGTTCTCACACTGAATCTCCGAACAGACTAAACCGTGTCAATTCCTGCCAACAAACGCATGACGTCCGTTACTACACCGATCTTACAAGTAGTTAAAAAACAAGATGTGGACTTGCAAAACTGGATTTCGGAAAATTGGAAAACCACAAACGCATCTCATCCGCATGTGGCATGGAGTTCAGGAATGTGACACCAGCACAGACTCGTCCACACTCCATTTCGGACTTCTCCACTATGGAAAACTGTGCTTCTCTCCAAAACCACGTATTATGGAAAACTATGGAATTGTGGAGTGGTGTGGACGTGCCCCGAGTGTTTGTGCCGGAACATTCCATGGATGTATTTAATCTTATTTTTATGTATTTTGGGGTCTTTGATATGAAGTGAATGAATTCTCACATTCACTCGGTCATTTGCATTTTTCATCCCAAATGTCAAACGAAAATAAAACGAAATTATATTTTGCTATAAGAAAATTTACACCTATTTTTGGGGCCATAAAGATCATTTGCATTGTGACATTATTTGCATTTTTTTATTACTATTAAACACATTTTCATCACTGTAATGCAAAAATAAAATCTCATTTCTGTAAACTGATCATGAAAAATCTCTGCGTAAATTTAATTTAAATACTACCATTATTTTACTTTACTAATGTAATTTATGATTTAAATAAAATATCGAATTTTAGAGTAAAATGGACTTAATTGCCATGAAAATTATGTCAATGCAGAAAAGTTTTAATAGTCATGAAATAGGGGTCATATTTGATTAATTCATTAAAACGTATCGTTTTTGAATTATTGGCTGGACAGATTCGTTTTTGTACTTTTCTCCCCAGTTTGGAACGCCCAATTCCCAATGCGCTCTGAGTCCTCGTGGTGGCGCGGTTACTCGCCTCAATCCGGGTGGCGGAGGACAAATCTCAGTTTCCTCCACGTCTGAGATCGTCAATCCGCGCATCTTATCACGTGACTTGTTGAGCGCGTTACCGTGGAGATGTAGCATGTGTGGAGGCTTCACGCTATTCTCCGCGGCATCCACGCACAACTCACCACACGCCCCACCGAGAGCAAGAACCACATTATAGTGACCACGAGGAGGTTACCCCATGTGACTCTACCCTCCCTAGCAACCGGGCCAATTTGGTTACCCCATGTGACTCTACCCTCCCTAGCAACCGGGACAATTTGGTTACCCCATGTGACTCTACCCTCCCTAGCAACCGGGCCAATTTGGTTACCCCATGTGACTCTACCCTCCCTAGCAACCGGGCCAATTTGGTTACCCCATGTGACTCTACCCTCCCTAGCAACCGGGCCAATTTGGTTACCCCATGTGACTCTACCCTCCCTAGCAACCGGCCCAATTTGGTTACCCCATGTGACTCTACCCTCCCTAGCAACCGGCCCAATTTGGTTACCCCATGTGACTCTACGCTCCCTAGCAACCGGCTCAATTTGGTTACCCCATGTGACGCTACCCTCCCTAGCAACCGGGACAATTTGGTTACCCCATGTGACTCTACCCTCCCTAGCAACCGGGCCAATTTGGTTACCCCATGTGACTCTACCCTCCCTAGCAACCGGGCCAATTTGGTTACCCCATGTGACTCTACCCTCCCTAGCAACCGGGCCAATTTGGTTACCCCATGTGACTCTACCCTCCCTAGCAACCGGGCCAATTTGGTTACCCCATGTGACTCTACCCTCCCTCAGGTGACCTGACTGGAGTCACTCAGCACGCCCTGGATTCTAATTCAGCGTCAATTTTGCATAAATTAAAATAAGGCCCGTTTTAGGACCTTTACGATTTATTTGCATTGCGACATGATTTAAATGACAATAAAACACATTTTACATCAATTCTTATGACTTTAATGAAGAAAAAAAACAGTGTTGGGTGTAATGCATTACTAAGTAATTAAATACTGTAATTCAGTTACTTTTTCATTGGGAAAAGTAAGGGATTACTCTTAATTTTTCAGTAATTTAATTAGTTACTTCTGATGTAATTGCGTTAAATACTGTAACGACTCTAGAAGAATTCTATATAAAACATTAATGAATTTAAATCGAAATGTAACATCTGTAACGCCGCCCCTTTAAATTCTTTGTCCAGTTCATGAATAATGTATTTGATTGTATACGATTAATTTGAAAGAATTAAAGGAACAGTTTCACATCTATCCTTTTATTTTTCATCTGGTCAAAGTAATTATTAATAAGTAATGCAATTACTTGTCAGACAGAGTAATTAAGTAATCTAATTACATTGTAGCAGATGTTAGTTAGTAATTAATTACTTTATGACAATCATCCATTCCGGATTGAGTTTGTTCTGCCAGTAAATCCGTGTATAAGAACAGCGAGTGGACAGACAGTTAAATGAGTGTGTCGTCCTCATCGGAGCAGACAGACGGGTGCTGATGCTGCACAAATCAGATGTGTAGATGCATCGTCATGGAAACTGAATAATGGACATTTAAATTGACTTTGTGTAGCAATTGTGAAGCGGGTCTGAACAACAGCTG
>JAVLUX010000153.1:967500-1002500 GCA_032164185.1 Moxostoma hubbsi | reverse complement strand
CCACCCCAATGGAGCAGCCGCGGCCGTCTGCGAGGGGACGGAGGAGCCCGGCCACCTGAGAGCAGAGGAGCGGCCGCCTAACGCGAGGGGAGAAGAGGTTCGAAGCCGACCGTCTGGAGCAGTCGGGGCCCCTGCCGTGGAGCGGAGGCGGGTTGGGACTCCCAGCCAACTGCCTGGAGCGGGAGAACCATTACCAGGGGTGGGGGAGACCCCTTGGGGGAAGCTTGGGAGGAAATTCACCTTTCAGCATGACCATGATCCCAAGCACAAGGCCAAACACTGGAGTGGCTCAAGAACAAACAGATAAATGTCCTTCAGTGGCCGAATCACACACATATATTAATAATATATATATTAATATAATATATAATTAATACATATATAATTAAAATAAATTAATTTAATTTAATTTAAATTAAATTAAATTAAATATATATATAGAGACACTGTTGTAATCGCTATAAACAATGTCTATTTAAAAGCTTCTGGCATACAGAATGAACACTGAAGTCCTGTTAAATTGTGCTTTATACTGAATGAATCTCATACCGTGACTGACAAGGTTTGGGAATCGGCTCCCACCGACGGACAGCTTGGTGGATGACATGTAGCTTGGAATGTTTAAGTCAATAACTGTAATTACAGTAACATGTCCATGCCAGCCCTACCCACAAGTGGCCGATTAAACAATTATAAATGAAATCTTACATTAACGGTAACGTCTGCTCTGTTCTTGCAATGCTGGAGTTGTTTTAGATGCTGTAACAGGCGATTTGGGTGCATTTCTTAATTTCTGATGTTTTGTTTTTCATGTCATGTCTTTGCAGTCTGTGCTGCAACAGTTTCAGGTCTAGAAACAGGGAGAGATAGGGGGAGAGGGAGAGAGAGAAAGAGAGAGAGGAGAGAAAGAGAGAGAGAGAGGAGAGAAAGAGAGAGGGTGAGGGAGGGGGAGAGAGAGAGAGGGAGAGAGAGAGAGACACACACACATCACTGATACATACACACCCGCTCTGTGTTTACTGTCCAACAGTGACACCTGGTGGTGATTTTAAGATATTGCAGCCTTTTCCAGAGTATCCGTTAGGGGGCGCCAGTGATCACGAAAGTGCGCATGCGCGCTGTCATGACAATGAAAACACTGAACACTTTTTTTTACAGTCCTTAAATTTTAATGATAGATACTTCTAAAACTAATATATATATATTTGTAATAAATGGAATAATATATAATAATTCATAAAAACATAAAGCAGGTGGTGGAGGAAGTCATGTACAGACCACAAACACCTGCACTGACAGATGATATACACCGTTTTATGTAGAATACTTACATTTAACCAATTCGTTAACATATATTCTCAATCTAAAACTCAAACATCATGTGTAATGGTGGGGTATAACAAGGCCTAAAATAGAATATTAAGAAATATATCATAAGCTACAAATAATAAACACTTTGCAAGCATGGAAGGCTGACGGTATCATAAGGTGTTTCCATGGTGCTTTGATATTTAGCATGATACTGGATGATTGCTATATTCATACAGCTTGGTATTTACATGCTACGCCAAGGTACTTTGAAGAATAGCATGGTATTACCATGATGCATGTCCAAAAACATGGTTTAACCAAGGTACCATCCTCGACCAGATGACAAATACAACTGTGCTTTTAATTCTTTCAAATAAATCATATATAATCACATAAATCATTCATGAACTGGCAAAAGAATTTAAAGGTGCAGTGTTAATTTAGCTTAATGCATTTTAACATTAGTCGTTAAATTATATTATATATAACTCTTCTAAAGTCTTAAATACAGTATTTAACACAATTCCATCCGATGTAAGTGTAATTAAATGACTGATAAATGTAGAGTAATCCCTTACATTACTTTATCAATGAAAAAGTAATTGAAAACTTTCTTTAATGCCTCAGATATAACATATGAAAACATTATAATGCCACAAACAGGCCTTTGTCTGCTGTGTCATAACAGTCTCAGAAGGAAAACTACGTTCGCTTCCTCTCAGTAATTTTCCACTCGCTACACAGACGAATAATCAACTTTACTATGGCAAAGGCTTGCCTCATGAATATTAATGACGCAACCAGACGTTCGCGCTATACGCCTACCCGATTGGCTTAAAGGCTTGCCACTTGAATATTAACGTTTGACGTTACAGGACGCTCAAAGAGCGCAACCATGCAACGTCATCACTACATAATGAATATTCATGAGCTCAACCGTCGCCATAGTAGCGTTGAGCGGGTTTTGTGTGGCGTCTCCGCCTCTGCGCTTCTCACTCTCTGCCCGACAGCAGCCGTGAACACAGGCCGCCGTGAACTCTCCCGAGTCCGGATGGTAAAATCCAACCTCCAGCGGATCCTCAACAGTCATTGCTTTGCCCGTGAGAAAGAAGGAAAGAAACAGTGTCAAAACAGCAGCATGGAGGCTCTCAGTAACAGTATTAATGACATGATGGGAAGGTGAGCGACTTTTACTCCTTTAAAAGCCCAGTTTACCACGTTTAACGCGTTAGGTCCGTTCAGCACTCTTCAGAGGACAATATAAAGTCATTACAGTCTCATATGAAGAATAGTTGCCTTCATGTCGTGTTTTCATTTGCAATCATTTTTCTCTCAGGGCCCGAAATGAACTGCTTAGCATCTTTGGCCTTGGTCAATGTCCCTTTAAATTCACACATATGACTATTATTATTACTATATTTTCATAATTCGCTGAGGAGTACAGTGGTATTATTGTGTTTAACTAGTTAAAAGTCTTGTTAGCTCGCGTTACATTTGACGTCGAAGGCCTCGTTCTTTAACACCTACGTCACACGGCCTTCATTTAGCCCGTTGTGACGTCACCAGACTCACGGCCGTAATCGCGCCGACTTTTTTTTTTTTTCCGTCGGATCAAATTATCAGCTGCATTTATTTTTAATTATTTGGTAGTTCTGTTTTTTTTTCAGAATTATTATTATTATTATTATTATTATTATTATTATTATTATTATTTAACTGATTGTGCAGACCAAACCATAAGACTTTAAACTTTCAGGGATGGTAGTACTCCCGGCTGACTAGCTTTATATATGGAATTTGGCCTATAGGTGGCGCTACAGTGACATAAACAACAACAAAAATCTAATTTTGGGCCAGAACTCTTGAACCGTAAATGCTAGAAACCAATGTTGGCTCTGCCCCGCACGTTTTCCCGCTATTTTGGATTGTTTGAAAAAAAAAAAATAGAATTAACCGTTTGCCCGATTGGAACCAAATTAGTGCAGAAATATTCAGCACAGTCCCAATGTGAAAAGTTAGCAAAGGAATTTTGAAATGTTTATTTATCGTTAAACGTTACGCCAAAACGTACGTTGGCCGCTTTTACTAAAACGGTTATAATATTTGAACGGATTGATATATCACCAAATTTGGTATACTTTTGTATGGGGTCATTCTGAGGACACACAAAAAATGGCACACCTCTGCCTCTTGGTGGCGCTATATTAATTACAAAATAAAAATGGCGCTACTATGGAACCGTTGGGCTGATCCGGAAAGTTTGCATGTCTTTGTCCAAGTTGCCATCAAGGTCTATGAGGTCAGTCGCATATCTTAAAAAACATTACCGCCATCGACCAATCATCTTTTAGCAGCTATTTGACGAGGTTAATAAAGGCTTATCGAAACGAAACATGGTGGGCTAAATTTTGACTGTGCAAAAAAAGGCCACCGGGGGGCGCTAATGCATTTTAACGCACATGCGTGTAAATTGATAAATATTTATGGTATAATACTTTTATAAAGAAACACGTTATTCATATCCTATGATAGACCTCCTCTGTCTGAACAGCTCTGCCTCAAATTGTTTTGAATAAAATCGTTTGTTAAATATTTGAGAATTTAAAAAATGTACTTTTTCGAACTAGTCCTAGGCCGTTCGCCCCGTCAGAACCAGACCATTGCAAAAATACGCTGGAGTCACAATATTAATAATTATCAAAAAAAAAAAGTTTGAACTTTCGATTCATTGTCGCAAAAGTACGCCAGAACGACCGTAGGGGGTGTGGCCTCTTTTACTAAAACAGTTATAACTCTGGAATGGAATTATATTTTTTCACCAAATTTGGTACACATATGGACGGCATCATTCTGAGGACACACCAAAAAATATGCGTATCTCTACTAGTGGTCAACCGATATATCGCAGAGGCCGTTAAATCAGACAATATTCCGATTTAAAAAATTTTTTTTAAAAAGTATAAATTTTCCCCTTTGGCCAATTTGATTCTTGAGCGAGCTGAGAATCGCCTGCTTGCATGTGAAGCGACTGAGACATGTAATCGACCAGTCACGGGTCATTTTGTTGTTACGTGCCATTGTGGTACTACAATTATAGACCAGTAAAATTTGATGACTAAACGATGACTTTGATTTTAAAAATCTACCATTTAAAATACAGTATTATTTTAGATTCTTCTTTACAAACTTAATTTTTTTTTGCATGAAATTGAGTAAAAATAGGGTTAAATAAGAGTTTACTTTTTTTTTAGCAATTTTGTGTTTATTTACTATATTAAATTGTGTGATATATCGGCCTATCGGCCACCCTGCTCTCTGGATATTGGCATCGCACTTTAAAAAGACCCACATCGGACGACCACTAATCTCTACCTCTTGGTGGCGCTATAATAATTAAAAATCGATGTAACTATGGAAACGTTGGTCCGAGCGTCCGGTGTCGCCGCCATTGACCAATCGAGTCCTAGGCTGTTCACCTGATCAGAACCAAATCAGTGCAGAAACGTTCTCTGGAGTCCCAGTCTTAATAATTATATATAAAAAAAAAGATTTTTAAGATTGTTACAACAGTACAGCAAAACCTACAAAGTGGGGGTTGGTAATTTTTCTTAAATGGTTACAACTCTTGAATGGGGCGTCTGTGTATCTCAGCGAGTATTGCCGCTGACTATCACACCTGGAGTCGTGAGTAGGAATCCAGGGCGTGCTGAGTGACTCCAGTCAGGTCTCCTTAGCAACCAAATTGGCCTGCTTGCTAGGGAGGGTAGAGTCACATGGGGTAACCAAATTGGCCCGGTTGCTAGGGAGGGTAGAGTCACATGGGGCAACCAAATTGGCCCGGTTGCTAGAGAGGGTAGAGTCACATGGGGCAACCAAATTGGCCCGGTTGCTTGGGAGGGTAGAGTCACATGGGGCAACCAAATTGGCCCGGTTGCTAGGGAGGGTAGAGTCACATGGGGTAACCAAATTGGCCCGGTTGCTAGGGAGGGTAGAGTCACATGGGGTAACCAAATTGGCCCGGTTGCTAGGGAGGGTAGAGTCACATGGGGTAACCAAATTGGCCCGGTTGCCAGGGAGGGTAGAGTCACATGGGGCAACCAAATTGGCCCGGTTGCTAGGGAGGGTAGAGTCACATGGGGCAACCAAATTGGCCCGGTTGCTAGAGAGGGTAGAGTCACATGGGGCAACCAAATTGGCCCGGTTGCTAGGGAGGGTAGAGTCAAATGGGGTAACCAAATTGGCCCGGTTGCTAGGGAGGGTAGAGTCACATGGGGCAACCAAATTGGCCCGGTTGCTAGGGAGGGTAGAGTCACATGGGGTAACCAAATTGGCCCGGTTGCTAGGGAGGGTAGAGTCACATGGGGCAACCAAATTGGCCCGGTTGCTAGGGAGGGTAGAGTCACATGGGGTAACCAAATCGGCCCGGTTGCTAGGGAGGGTAGAGTCACATGGGGTAACCAAATCGGCCCGGTTGCTAGGGAGGGTAGAGTCACATGGGGTAACCAAATCGGCCCGGTTGCTAGGGAGGGTAGAGTCACATGGGGTAACCAAATTGGCCCGGCCCGGCACTTTATCATTGGTTTAGTTGCAAACAGACTGTCTGATTAACATAGTTAATATCTGTTACATATGTACTTGTGTATGTTTGTTATAGAGTGGTTATAGAGTGGTTATAGAGTGGTTATAGTTAAGGTTTATGTGAAGTTTTCCCTTGTCTACGGACTCTTTTAGGTTAAAGCAGGAGTTCACAAGCACTGATTTGCTTGTGTAATTCATCTGTAGACGAGGGATGTTTTCGCGATGGTAATGTTGTATATTTGTGTTTCCGCAGTCTGTCTGTCTGTTGTAGTAGTACCACTTGTCCGGGGCCTCTGTGGTGCTCCTGATGCCCCTCACCCACCTCTGAAGATCCCAGGTGGGCGAGGGAATGGAGCACGGGATCACCCATCCACAGCTCAGCAGCTGTACTCGGTGAGTAATTACACACATCTTAACCTGTTGAACTCTGGGACATTTTTGGGTGCCGCCGGCAATTTTTCGCGCCCAAATTTGAAGAAAAGATTCCAATAAATCAGAAATATCGTTGTATACGTGTACAGTCATATGACAAACCTATATTTCGTTTTTGTTTTACGTTTGCGAGCGTGTAATTCCTCGAGGGTCTCGGCCTCTGAGTGGACTATAAGCTCAATCTTTGTGTCCGTTTGGACAGCTGAGGTCCTCCCCTTTACGGTGATGGATGACGTTTCATCATCCCTACATGAGAACATGTTTTACAGAGGATGTTATGTTTTTTCAGTGAAACGTTCAGATGTGAAATGCTAGCGCATATGCCTGACCTGTTTTGTGTCTGATTGTCATAACCGCAAAACTTTAAAACATTGATAGTGATTGCAATATAGTGCTGGTGGTGTAGTGGCTGCAGGTTGCTCCGGGGTAAATAAATAAATGCAATATGATCCCCCTAGAATATGGGACATATGGCCAAAATATGAACGTCAAATAACGTGTTTGCTAACATGGGACACTTTTCGCAATGATATAATGGCGGCTGTGCAGTTGGAGATGTCTTGACTGCATGAAGCTTTTCAAGCATTTTTTCCGTGCGCGCGTCTGCGTGTGCGTCCACATCCGCGTGTGTGTCCGCGCGTGTGTGTGTGTCCCCGTCCGCGTGTGTGTGTGTGTCCCCGTCCGTGTGTGTGTGTCCGTCCGTCCGTGTGTGTGTGTGTGTCCCCGTCCGTGTGTGTGTGTCCGTCCGTGTGTGTGTGTGTGTCCCCGTCCGTGTGTGTGTGTGTGTCCGTGTGTGTGTGTGTGTCCGTCCGTCCGTCCGTCCGTCCGTCCGTGTGTGTGTCCGTCTGTGTGTGTGTCTGTCCGTCCGTCCGTGTGTGTGTGTGTGTGTGTCCGTGAGTGTGTGTTTGTGTGTGTGTGTGTCCGTTAGTGTGTGTTTGTGTGTGTGTCTGTGAGTGTGTGTGTGTGAGTGTGTGTTTCTGTGAGTGTGTGTGTGTGTGAGTGAGTGAATGTGTGTGTGTGTGTCTGTCCGTGAGAGAGTGTGTGAGTGAGTGTGTGTCTGTGTGAGTGTGTGAGTGAGTGAGTGAATGTGTGTGTGTCCGCGTGTGTGTGAGTGAATGTGTGTGTGTGTCTGTCCGTGAGAGAGTGTGTGAATGAGTGAATGTGTGTGTGTCCACGAGTGTGTGAGTGAGTGAATGTGTGTGTGTCCGCGTGTGTGTGAGTGAATGTGTGTGTGTGTCTGTCCGTGAGAGAGTGTGTGAATGAGTGAATGTGTGTGTTTGTCTGTCCGTGAGAGAGTGTGTGAATGAGTAAATGTGTGTGTGTCCGCGTGTGTGTGTGTGAGTGAGTGAGTGAATGTGTGTGTGTCCGCGTGTGTGTGTGTGTGTGTGAGTGAGTGAGTGAATGTGTGTGTGTGTGTGTGTGTGTGAGTGAGTAAATGTGTGTGTGTGTCTGCGTGTGTGTGTGTGTGTGTGTGTGTGTGTGAGAGTGAGTGAATGTGTGTGTGTCTGCGTGTGTGTGTGTGTGTGTGTGTGAGTGAATGTGTGTGTGTCCGTGAGAGAGTGTGTGTTAGTTTTATAATTTAAAATGATAAAAAATGTGCATATATATATATGTACACACACAAATATAAAAAATATTTAAATATCCAAATATAGTTTTTATAATTAAAATGTTTTATTTCGATACAACTAGACTTTAAAATTCTGAAAAATAACTTGTATATATATATATATATTTTATTCAGTATGTTTGAATTTGTTATTAAAGTCACATGTTCCATTCAAGCTAAATGAGGTCTTGTCATGTTTTTCCCTCATTTATTTCTGTGACTCTTATTATGTATTTGGTAACAGGACAGGAAGTTGAGTGTGACGGAAGAGCCTGGTGGGGCCGGTCGCCCCAGGATACTGCACTTCCAGAGCCGCCCCACGGTTTCCCTGGTGATCCAATGGGAGGCTGTGCTCAGAGGGGAGGGGCTGTTCGTGGAGATTCCTAGCGACCCCTTCCCAGAAGGCAGCAAGGAGAGGTGAGAGGTCACGCATGGGTCAGAGGTCACGGGGATGATTTTAATGGAATAAATCAAATCTTCATTCTGATGTTTGTGTTTTCAGCTTCATCTCTCTGCTGGAGTTTGCTGAAGAGCATCTGATGGTTGTCAGTGTGTTTGTCTGCTTTTATAAGAACAGAGACGACCGTGGTGCGTTCAACAGCGTTCAGTTCTTTCACTTCCTGTTTTGTTGCGCGTGCTCTGACACGTTTAATAACGCTTGTGTTTTGTCTGCAGTGAAACTGGTGCGTACGTTCAGCTTTCTGGGCTTTGAGATGGTGAAACCGGGGCACGCTCTGGTCCCCGCTCGACCTGACGTCCTCTTTATGGCCTACAACTTTGACAGGGATTCCTCGGACGAAGATTAGCTGCATCCTCATCCTCCCCCCGGTCCTCGCTCGTACACCCCCCCACCCCCCCTCAATCTCATTGCCTACTTCCTGTCCCACAAACCCCCTGAACCGTTTATCATCTGCAATGATTTGAGTGTAAAATCTCATTGAGTTTGGTTCGGGGGTGCGTTCAACGAGGGAACGTGTTCAGAGGTTTTACTTAATGCTTGTTTGCTACATTTGTTGCGTTTATTTCTAGTCATTCCGTTGAAATGTTTCGGTACGTTTTGTTTGTTGCTTTGATATGGAGTGTCTTTGTTCTCTTTAGTATGTTTCATTTGAAGTTCTGAACCTCCGATGATGTTTTTCTGCTCGTTGGTTGTTTTTTTTTTTACCTCAGTGTCGTTGACTGATGACAGTTTTTGGGAGTGAGTTGGGCTGAACAGGTCATCTTGGACCTGTTGATCATTTGATCTATTTTAATGTGATTTCTATGATTTGATGAAGAACAGTTCGACTGGTACATCCAAAGCTCTGTTACCTCTCGTGTAGATCACAAGCGTGTTTCGGCTGTTCTGTGTTTCGTGCTGGTCCTTCACGTTGAACATCTGTCCTTCACCTCTGTTCTGGTGCATTTACTGCTTCTGTGTTAATAAAAACATTATTTAAAGACAAACGGGTGTTTTTGGTTCCTCTTCTGACACCAACTTGTTGCATTTTCAGATTCGGGTTTGAAACGTCTTTGACACGTTTCGTTTTGAACTTCAGTGCATGAACAAAACTTGTGAAACAATTTTACAGTTTAGTCCTGGAAACATTTGGACCCTTTTAGAGTCGTTTATTTAAATTGTTTTTGAAATGGTTTTGTGTTTCCTCTCAACTGTTGTTCTATGCAACGACTTTTATCCATCCAGTACAAACACTGACAACATTACCAGAAGTTCAACTAGTGTGTGTGTGTGTGTGTGTGTGTGTGAGAGAGAGAGAGAGAGAGAGAGAGTGTGTGTGTGAGAGAGAGAGAGAGAGAGAGAGTGTGTGCGTGCGTGCGCGAGAGAGTGTGTGTGAGAGAGAGAAGAGTGTGTGTGCACGAGAGAGTGTGTGTGTGTGCGCGAGAGAGAGAGAGAGAGTGTGTGTGTGTGTGTGTGTGTGTGTGTGTGTGTGTGCGCGAGAGAGAGTGTGTGTGCGTGCGTGTGCGAGAGAGTGTGTGTGAGAGAGAGAGAGAGTGTGTGTGCACGAGAGAGTGTGTGTGTGTGTGTGTGCGCGCGCGCGAGAGAGAGAGAGAGTGTGTGTGCGTGTGCGAGAGAGAGTGTGTGTGTGTGTGTGTGTGTGTATACACCGATCAGCCACATCATTAAAACCACCTGCCTGATATTGTGTACTTACAGGGCCGTGCACAGTATTATGCACCCCTTTCCTATTAAAAAAACAGTTTAGATTTTGTTCTGGGGACCCCTGGACCTGTTGGCCCCTACAATTGGTGCCACCTTTCACCCGACTAGCTACAACCCTGTGTAGGTGCCCCTCGTGCCGCCAAATCAGTGCCAACCTGCATCTTTGAATATATTCTTCTCAGCGCGACTGTACAGAGCGGTTATCTGAGTTACCGTAGACTTCAGTTTGAACCAGTCTGACCTCATCGACAAGGGGTTCCCGTCCACAGAACTGCACCTCACGGGAGGTTTTTGGCACCATTCGGAGTAAATTCTAGAGACTGTTGATTGTGAAAATAAAGCTGAAAAAGCTAAACGTTGCACAATACAGACATATTCTTAATGGAAACCTGGTCTAGACTGCTCAGGACCTCAGACTGGACCGGAGGTTCACCGTCCAACCTGACAGAGCTTGAGAGGATCTGCAGAGAAGAATGGCAGAAAACCATATTGATCAGATTAACCAAAACTATAGCCACGAAACTTTACTATAAAACACGACGGTTAATTGTCGTAAGGGTGTGTTTTTATGTCATGCCTAAACCATGCTTTAAATTAACCATGGTACCACTAAAACAGAAGAAACTATGTTTTTATTAACATCGTTTTGGGCTCCTTGGGCTTGGTTGTGATCTGGATCAAACCTTCATACATTTAGCCAACGGTGGGTATTTTGGGGGATTTTTGATATTTCAACATCAGTTCGTATAACACATCTATAACACATCTATAATACATCTATAACACATATATAATACATCTATAACACATATATAATACATCTATAATAAATCTTTAACACATCTATAATACATCTATCACACATCTATAACACATCTTTAACACATCTATATACATATTTAACACATCTATAACACATCTATAATACATCTATAACACATATATACCACATCTATAATACATCTTTAACACATCTATAACACATCTTTAACACATCTATAATACATATTTAACACATCTATAACACATCTATAATACATATATAATACATCTTTAACACATCTATAACACATCTATAATACATCTATAATACATATATAATACATCTATAACACATCTATAATACATCTATAACACATTTATAATACATCTTTAACACATCTATAACACATCTATTAGAAATATATAATACATCTATAACACATCTATAATACATCTATAATACATCTTTAACACATCTATAATACATCTATAACACATCTATAATACATCTTTAACACATCTATAACACATCTATAATACATCTTTAACACATCTATAACACATCTATAATACATCTATAACACATCTATAATACATCTTTAACACATCTATAACACATCTATAATAAATATATAACACATCTATAACACATCTATAATACATCTATAATACATCTTTAACACATCTATAACACATCTATAACACATATATAATACATATATAACACATCTATAATACATATATAATACATATTTAACACATCTATAACACATCAATAATACATCTTTAACACATCTTTAACACATCTATAATACATATATAATACATATTTAACACATCTATAACACATCAATAATACATCTTTAACACATCTTTAACACATCTATAATACATATATAATACATCTATAACACATCTATAATAAATATATAATACATCTATAACACATCTATAATACATCTATAACACATCTATAACACATATAATACATCTATAACACATCTATAATACATCTATAATACATCTTTAACACATCTTTAACACATCTATAATACATCTATAATACATATATAACACATCTATAATACATCTATAATACATCTTTAACACATCTTTAACACATCTATAACACATATATAATACATATATAACACATCTATAATACATATATAATACATATTTAACACATCTATAACACATCTATAATACATCTATAATACATCTTTAACACATCTTTAACACATCTATAATACATATATAATACATCTATAACACATCTATAATACATCTATAATGCATCTATAATACATCTTTAACACATCTATAACACATCTATAATACATCTTTAACAAATCTATAATACATATATAATACATCTATAACACATCTATAATAAATATATAATACATATATAACACATCTATAATACATCTATAACACATCTATAATACATCTATAATACATCTTTAACACATCTATAACACATCTATAACACATCTATAATACATCTATAATACATCTTTAACACATCTTTAACACATCTATAATACATATATAATATATATATAACACATCTATAATACATATAATACATCTTTAATACATCTATAACACATCTATAATACATCTATAATACATCTATAACACATCTATAACACATATATAATACATATATAACACATCTATAATACATATATAATACATATTTAACACATCTATAACACATCTATAATACATCTATAACACATCTATAATACATCTATAATACATCTATAATAAATCTTTAACAAATCTATAATACATCTATAACACATCTATAATAAATATATAATACATCTATAACACATCTATAATACATCTATAACACATCTATAACACATATAATACATCTATAACACATCTATAATACATCTATAATACATCTTTAACACATCTTTAACACATCTATAATACATCTATAATCCATATATAATACATCTTTAATACATCTATAACACATCTATAATACATCTATAATACATCTTTAACACATCTATAACACATCTATAATACATCTATAACACATATATAACACATCTATAATACATCTATAATACATCTTTAACACATCTATAATACATCTTTAACACATCTATAACACATCTATAATACATCTATAATACATCTTTAACACAGCTTTAACACATCTATAACACATATATAATACATATATAACACATCTATAATACATATATAATACATATTTAACACATCTATAACACATCTATAATACATCTATAATACATCTTTAACACATCTTTAACACATCTATAATACATATATAATACATCTATAACACATCTATAATACATCTATAATGCATCTATAATACATCTTTAACACATCTATAACACATCTATAATACATATATAACACATCTATAATACATCTATAACACATCTATAACACATCTATAATACATCTATAACACATCTATAATACATCTTTAACACATCTATAACACATCTATTAGAAATATATAATACATATATAACACATCTTTAACACATCTATAATACATCTATAACACATCTATAATACATCTTTAACACATCTATAACACATCTATAATACATCTTAAACACATCTATAACACATCTATAATACATCTATAACACATCTATAATACATCTTTAACACATCTATAACACATCTATAATAAATATATAACACATCTATAACACATCTATAATACATCTATAATACATCTTTAACACATCTATAACACATATATAACACATATATAATACATATATAACACATCTATAATACATATATAATACATATTTAACACATCTATAACACATCAATAATACATCTTTAACACATCTTTAACACATCTATAACACATATATAATACATCTATAACACATCTATAATACATCTATAATACATCTATAACACATCTATAATACATCTATAATACATCTATAATAAATCTTTAACAAATCTATAATACATATATAATACATCTATAACACATCTATAATAAATATATAATACATCTATAACACATCTATAATACATCTATAACACATCTATAACACATATAATACATCTATAACACATCTATAATACATCTATAATACATCTTTAACACATCTTTAACACATCTATAATACATCTATAATACATATATAACACATCTATAATACATCTATAATACATCTTTAACACATCTTTAACACATCTATAACACATATATAATACATATATAACACATCTATAATACATATATAATACATATTTAACACATCTATAACACATCTATAATACATCTATAATACATCTTTAACACATCTTTAACACATCTATAATACATATATAATACATCTATAACACATCTATAATACATCTATAATGCATCTATAATACATCTTTAACACATCTATAACACATCTATAATACATCTTTAACAAATCTATAATACATATATAATACATCTATAACACATCTATAATAAATATATAATACATATATAACACATCTATAATACATCTATAACACATCTATAATACATCTATAATACATCTTTAACACATCTATAACACATCTATAACACATCTATAATACATCTATAATACATCTTTAACACATCTTTAACACATCTATAATACATATATAATATATATATAACACATCTATAATACATATAATACATCTTTAATACATCTATAACACATCTATAATACATCTATAATACATCTATAACACATCTATAACACATATATAATACATATATAACACATCTATAATACATATATAATACATATTTAACACATCTATAACACATCTATAATACATCTTTAACACATCTTTAACACATCTATAACACATCTATAACACATATATAATACATATATAACACATCTATAATACATATATAATACATATTTAACACATCTATAACACATCTATAATACATCTAAAATACATCTTTAACACATCTTTAACACATCTATAATACATATATAATACATCTATAACACATCTATAATACATCTATAATACATCTTTAACACATCTATAATACATATATAATACATATATAACACATCTATAATACATATATAATACATCTTTAATACATCTATAACACATCTATAATACATCTATAATACATCTATAACACATCTATAACACATCTATAATACATATATAATACATCTATAACACATCTATAATAAATATATAATAAATATATAACACATCTATAATACATCTATAATACATCTATAACACATCTATAATACATCTATAATACATCTATAATACATCTATAACACATCTATAATACATCTTTAACAAATCTATAATACATATATAATACATCTATAACACATCTATAATAAATATATAATACATATATAACACATCTATAATACATCTATAACACATCTATAACACATCTATAATACATCTATAATACATCTTTAACACATCTATAACACATCTATAACACATATAATACATCTATAACACATCTATAATACATCTATAATACATCTTTAACACATCTTTAATACATATATAATATATATATAACACATCTATAATACATATAATACATCTTTAATACGTCTATAACACATCTATAATACATCTATAATACATCTATAACACATATATAACACATCTATAATACATCTATAACACATCTGTAATACATCTATAATACATCTATAATACATCTTTAACACATCTATAATACATATATAATACATATATAACACATCTATAATACATATATAATACATCTATAATACATCTATAACACATCTATAATACATCTTTAACACATCTATAATACATATATAATACATCTATAACACATCTATAATAAATATATAATACATATATAACACATCTATAATACATCTATAATACATCTATAACACATCTATAATACATCTATAACACATCTATAATAAATATATAATACATATATAACACATCTATAATACATCTATAATACATCTATAACACATCTATAATACATCTATAATACATCTATAATACATCTTTAACACATCTATAACACATCTATAACACATCTATAATACATCTATAATACATCTTTAACACATCTATAATACATATATAATATATATATAACACATCTATAATACATATAATACATCTTTAATACATCTATAACACATCTATAATACATCTATAATACATCTATAACACATCTATAACACATCTATAATACATATATAATACATCTATAACACATATATAATACATATATAACACATCTATAATACATATATAATACATATTTAACACATCTATAACACATCTATAATACATCTATAATACATCTTTAACACATCTATAATACATCTTTAACACATCTATAATACATATATAATACATATATAACACATCTATAATACATATATAATACATCTTTAATACATCTATAACACATCTATAATACATCTATAATACATCTATAACACATCTATAACACATCTATAATACATCTTTAACACATCTATAATACATATATAATACATCTATAACACATCTATAATAAATATATAATAAATATATAACACATCTATAATACATCTATAATACATCTATAACACATCTATAATACATCTATAATACATCTATAATACATCTATAACACATCTATAATACATCTTTAACAAATCTATAATACATATATAATACATCTATAACACATCTATAATAAATATATAATACATATATAACACATCTATAATACATCTATAACACATCTATAACACATCTATAATACATCTATAATACATCTTTAACACATCTATAACACATCTATAACACATATAATACATCTATAACACATCTATAATACATCTATAATACATCTTTAACACATCTTTAATACATATATAATATATATATAACACATCTATAATACATATAATACATCTTTAATACGTCTATAACACATCTATAATACATCTATAATACATCTATAACACATATATAACACATCTATAATACATCTATAATACATCTATAATACATCTTTAACACATCTATAATACATATATAATACATATATAACACATCTATAATACATATATAATACATCTATAATACATCTATAACACATCTATAATACATATATAATACATCTATAACACAGCTATAATAAATATATAATACATATATAACACATCTATAATACATCTATAATACATCTATAACACATCTATAATACATCTATAACACATCTATAATAAATATATAATACATATATAACACATCTATAATACATCTATAATACATCTATAACACATCTATAATACATCTATAATACATCTATAACACATCTATAATACATCTTTAACACATCTATAACACATATATAACACATCTATAATACATCTATAACACATCTATAATACATCTTTAACAAATCTATAATACATATATAATACATCTATAACACATCTATAATAAATATATAATACATATATAACACATCTATAATACATCTTTAACACATCTATAATACATCTTTAACAAATCTATAATACATATATAATACATCTATAACACATCTATAATAAATATATAATACATCTATAACACATCTATAATACATCTTTAACAAATCTATAATACATATATAATACATCTATAACACATCTATAATAAATATATAATACATATATAACACATCTATAATACATCTTTAACACATCTATAATACATCTTTAACAAATCTATAATACATATATAATACATCTATAACACATCTATAATAAATATATAATACATATATAACACATCTATAATACATCTTTAACACATCTATAATACATCTTTAACAAATCTATAATACATATATAATACATCTATAACACATCTATAATAAATATATAATACATATATAACACATCTATAATACATCTATAACACATCTATAATACATCTTTAACAAATCTATAATACATATATAATACATCTATAACACATCTATAATAAATATATAATACATATATAACACATCTATAACACATCTATAACACATCTATAACACATCTATAATACATCTTTAACACATCTATAACACATCTATAACACATATAATACATCTATAACACATCTATAATACATCTATAATACATCTTTAACACATCTTTAATACATATATAATATATATATAACACATCTATAATACATGTAATACATCTTTAATACGTCTATAACACATCTATAATACATCTATAATACATCTATAACACATATATAACACATCTATAATACATCTATAACACATCTATAATACATCTATAATACATCTATAATACATCTTTAACACATCTATAATACATATATAATACATATATAACACATCTATAATACATATATAATACATCTATAATACATCTATAACACATCTATAATACATATATAATACATCTATAACACATCTATAATAAATATATAATACATATATAACACATCTATAATACATCTATAATACATCTATAACACATCTATAATACATCTATAACACATCTATAATAAATATATAATACATATATAACACATCTATAATACATCTATAATACATCTATAACACATCTATAATACATCTATAATACATCTATAACACATCTATAATACATCTTTAACACATCTATAACACATATATAACACATCTATAATACATCTATAACACATCTATAATACATCTTTAACAAATCTATAATACATATATAATACATCTATAACACATCTATAATAAATATATAATACATATATAACACATCTATAATACATATATAACACATCTATAATACATCTATAACACATCTATAATACATCTTTAACACATCTATAATACATATATAATACATCTATAACACATCTATAATAAATATATAATACATATATAACACATCTATAATACATATATAACACATCTATAATACATCTATAACACATCTATAATACATCTTTAACACATCTATAACACATATATAATACATCTATAACACATCTATAATATATAATACATATATAACACATCTATAATACATCTATAACACATCTATAACACATCTATAATAGATCTATAATACATCTTTAACACATCTATAATACATCTTTAACACATCTATAACACATCTATAACACATCTAATACATCTATAACACATCTATAATACATCTATAATACATCTTTAACACATCTTTAACACATATATAATATATATATAATACATCTTTAATACATCTATAATACATCTATAATACATCTTTAACACATCTATAACACATCTATAACACATCTAATACATCTATAACACATCTATAATACATCTATAATACATCTTTAACACATCTTTAACACATCTATAATACATATATAATACATCTTTAATACATCTATAATAAATCTTTAACACATCTATAACACATCTATAATACATCTATAACACATATATAACACATCTATAATACATCTATAACACATCTATAACACATCTATAACACATCTATAACACATCTACAACACACTGTGTACAGAAAATAGTCACACTCGGGATCATTGAGACCCATTAAAACTGCAATATTTGATCCCAGTGACATTAAAGTATAAATCATGAATTATATGATATTATTTGTTCATTCTGGAGCTCTGACTTCAAAATTAAATGTTTCATATTTTCCACCAGATGGCGCCATTTTATCATGTTTATCCTGTGGAGCAAATACAAACTTTTCCCCAATTCTGTTTCCTGTATTATAGAGACCTGCAGGACAACTGAATACATGTGTGTGTGTGTGTGTGTGTGTGTGTGTGTGCGAGTGTGTGTGTGTGTGTGTGAGAGTGTGTGTATATGTGTGTGTGTGTGTGTGTGTGTGTGTGTGTGAGTGTGTGTGTCTGTCTGTGTGTGTGTGTGTGAGTGTGTGTGTGTGTATGTGTGTGTGTGTGTGTGTGTGTGAGTGTGTGTGTGTGTGTGTGTGTGTGTGTGTGTGTGTGTGTGTCTGTCTGTGTGTGTGTGTGTGTGTGTGTGTGTGTGTGTGAGTGTCTGTGTGTGTGTGTGTGTGTGTGTGTGTGTGTATGTGTGTGTGTGTGTGAGTATGTGTGTGTGTGTGTGTGTGTGTGTGTGTGTATGTGTGTGTGTGTGTGTGTGTGTGAGTGTGTGTGTGTGTGTAAAAAACAACAGTGGCATTATGTAAACAAACTGGCATTTAAAGGGTTAAAATCCTGAGAATTAATGAATATTTGGCAGTTATGATCAGGACTGATGTAGGTGAGTGAAAGTGGAAAATAATATTAATACATCATATTTTTATGGCATGTACAAGGGTTAACCGTTACAGTAATAATGTAGACATTAGGCCTATTAAGCCTTTCAGTAAAGTAAAAATAATTATCCCCATAAAATAATCTCCCAAACAGCTCTCAATGTCAAACAAAAATAATATATTTATAGTATATTAGTTACAATGACACAAGCATCAAAAGTAGTTTCTAACAACTGCATCCCTTATTGCACGTCCAACACGTGTGTTTGTAAATAATGTATATTTGTTTGTTTTATTCATTTGTTGTGGGTCAGATGAGGGGTCTGAATGTTTAATATAAATTGACAATGGAAGGGGATGTTTGTGTTTTATTGTGCAGTTTTTCTGCTTTAAACCTGTGGCGTTTTCTGACGTCACCGTTGGAGGTCGCCAAAGGCAACATCGTCATATATTACACAGCGAGGAAACGGCACAAATCATATTTTAAATACATTTTTATTCACATTTTTACACGAGCGTATAACCATTCCGTTATTACGTTAAAGAGCTAAATACAAATCCCTTCTTAATGATCCGTAATGTAGAACCAATTAATCTCTTAATACTTGAACAGCGACAATAAAGCGCTTAACAAGGGCTTAAACTAAATAGTCGATTAGATATCCACTGAAAGACTAGATAGAAGAATAGAAAAATAAAACTCATTTGCGCAAAATTGTGACAAAATGTCTGTATAAATAAATAAATACATAAATGTAAAGAGATATGGAGAGACGTTCCGTTAGACGCGCTGTTTACTTTCCACTCACGCGAGATTTCACGTGACTCTCGCTTTTGACATGCGCGTGTCCGTCGCAGACGGCAGCGCGCATGGATCCCTGAGCTCGCGCGTGCACACACACACACACACACACACACACACACACACACACACACACACATACACGCTCGCGCGCAGTTTTCCGCTCACACTGTTTTTTAACGGCTGTCGAACGGCGCGGAGCAGCGATGTGGATCCAGATCCGGACGATCGACGGTAAAGAGACGCGGACGGTGGAGGATCTGTCGCGCCTCACGAAGATCGAGTCGCTGCGCGTGAAAATCACAGAGATCTTCAATGTGAAGCCCGAGCAGCAGCGGCTCTTCTACAGAGGAAAACAGGTATGATGACGCTCCGCTTCCTGTCTGAATGTGGATTCGGTTCTTGCGCAACTGTCCAGAATTATAACTGATCCGGATTCAGCGGCAGAGCGGCGCGACACACTGTCGGTATATTGTGAAACCTACAGTAAAATCGTCCCGTCAGATAGCTCACGTGTGACTGTTTGTTGTTGACAGAGTTTCCTGTGTTTCTGACCCATCAACACAAACACAAACTCATGTTTATGACGGTCACGTGTGACCCTGTGGAAGTTATTCTAGTCAACTAAACATGTTGCACCAACATAAACATTTAGAGTAAGTGCAAACTGGTAATCTTACAGATAGGCCAGTGTACAGTACATACAGTATGGATCATGTATATGAGGCAGCCAAAAAGTTTGGAATAATGTACAGATTTTGCAATATTGAAAGAAATTGGTACTTTTATTCACCAAAGTGGCATTCCACTGATCACAGTGTATATTCAGGACATTAATAACGTGAAAAATCACTATTACAATTTGATATAAATGTTCAGAACTTATTAAAATCCTCCTCGTGCACACTTCCTGTAGCGTTTGACCTTTCGCCCCACACTTCCTGTAGCGTTTGACCTTTCACCCCACACTTCCTGTAGCGTTTGACCTTTCGCCCCACACTTCCTGTAGCGTTTGACCTTTCACCCCACACTTCCTGTAGCTCTTGACCTTTCGCCCCACACTTCCTGTAGCGTTTGACCTTTCACCCCACACTTCCTGTAGCTCTTGACCTTTCGCCCCACACTTCCTGTAGCGCTTGACCGTTCGCCCCACGCTTCCTGTAGCTCTTGACCTTTCACCCCCCACTTCCTGTAGCACTTGACCTTTCACCCCACACTTCCTGTAGCTCTTGACCTTTCACCCCACACTTCCTGTAGCGCTTGACCTTTCACCCCACACTTCCTGTAGCGCTTGACCTTTCACCCCACACTTCCTGTAGCGCTTGACCTTTCACCCCACACTTCCTGTAGCACTTGACCTTTCACCCCACACTTCCTGTAGCTCTTGACCTTTCACCCCACACTTCCTGTAGCACTTGCCATAGATGTGTCTGTCTTGTCGGGCACTTCTCACGCACCTCACAGTCCAGCTGATCCCACAAAAGCTCAATGGGGTTTAGATCCGTAACACTCTTTTCCAATTACGTGTTTGTCCACTCTTTGTCCAATGTCTGTGTTTCTTTGCCCACTCAAACCTTTTCTTTTTGTGTTTCTGTTTCAAAAGTGTCTTTTCCTTTGCAATTCTTCCATAAATCCTCCTGAGTCTTCTCTTCACTGTTGTACATGAAACTGGTGTTGAGCGGGTAGAATTCAATGAAGCTGTCAGCGGAGGACATGTGAGGCGTCTATTTCTCAAACTAGAGACTCATCTTTGGATGAAAGTTTCTAGAGAAAGCGTTTTTTTTTTTTTTTTTGCCATTTTTGACCTAAAATTGACCTTGATGGCACTTTCCCACAGCACGTGACGGTTCGACTCGCTTGACTTTTCTGATCTTGCTTTTCCACGGCAGTTTAGTGCCGCCTCAATGTGGGTGGGATTATAGGCTGATCGTCATATTTGCGTTGCCTCTACTGCCGTGACATCATCTTAAACGCGACACAAACATTACTGACCATAAACAATAACACGAGCGCTAGCTGTTAGCTGCTAGCTCATTGTGCTGCATAAAGCAGTTGTTGATGGTGATTTTACACAAGTGTAACAGTTAAATTGGTCTGGTTGTTTTAGAAGCTTCCAGTAGCTGCTCAACTAAATAAAGTGAAGCTTTCAAGCAGAATATAGAGTTAACGTAACCAAACGTAACAAAACGTACCATCCTCCATCGTGGACTCCAACAACGCCGTGACCGAGTCCAGCGCACTCCCCTTCCCATTGCTCGCCGGTCTATCGCCATAGATGGCGTCCATTTGGTCGAACCTCTTCCACTTTCTTCTGTTTGAACCACTCCGTCTGTTGTGGTCCTTGATGGTTCTGTCGTCACTTAAGTTTTTATGTTTTCCCAACACTGGTGGTCGGTCCGTTGGTAGCCGTGTGCGGCTAACAGCTGAGACACTTCCTGAAAGACTTTGTCGTCTCGCATCGTTTCGTTCGTCGCTAACGAGAGGACCGTCTGCACCTCGTTTATTGACCACGGCGTGGTTTTGCGCACAGCCATTTCTTTTGACAATTCAAAAGTGGCGTGAACAAATGATACCGCTAGCGCTGTTGCTAACTTTAAAACTAGCGTGTTGATGTCCCGTGTCGCAAATCCAGTGACGATTCTCTCTGACCAATCAGTGATCTGCAGGATTGTGACGTCACATTTAGTTTCAGCTCAGCTCACTTGGAACCTCGACCGAGGTGGTACTTAGTGACACCTGTGGCCGTTCAGTGAACTGCAGCCTGTTGCGCGCGCTCATGCACACACTCCATACGGACGCGAGCGAGCGAGCATCGACCAAAACAATGACGTAACGTACAAAGAGGCTGAGCGTGATCCACCAGCATCATGCTAACAGGTGAGCTAGCATAATTAAAATGACACCGTAATTATTGTTTTACTACAAACTTTGAGACTGTTTATTATATTTGACTCTCCAGTGCTGGAACAGGGATAAAACGAAGTAGTTTGAAGTTATCACTTTGCACGATACATTGACTGCGTTTATATGCTAGCCTATGTTAGCGTTAGCTAGCTAGCCAGCTTTAGCAATAGCTGTTAGCTAAATCTGGTGGATGATGACAGTAGCGGTTTATAAAATAGACTGTACATTAGAAATATGTTGACACAATTTAATATAGGAAGTCCGGGAAGGACTCATTTTTTAAGTTGTTACAAGCCGTTCACACATTGGCTAAAAAGGCGAATATTACATGATTAAATTGTTAGCCGTTTAGCATGATTACTCGAGGATAAGGTGTTGCAGTGATGCTACTGTCTAGATTTGATTAAAAATTACTTTTTTTCAATAGTGATGGTGATGAATGCCACCTTGGAGATCAGGGGGCGTTCACACTTGGCAGGTTTGGTTGGATTAAAACGGACTCTGGTGCGGTTCGACTGATACATGAACGCAACATGGACCAATAACAGGAAGTAATTTGCCTAATACTGACCTCAAGCACACCTGGATCTTCTCATCATAGGAGCGATGATGCCCATTATAGTTCGGTACCGGCATCGGAACCGCTGTCAGCCGTCCTCGCAGCGTATCTTCATTTGTGAGGAATTCCCGGCGCTGTTTGACTCCGTTACACGTTTTATTAACTCTTCGTTTGTTCTCAGCTGGTAAAAATACCACCATATATACATGTATACATCCAACGAGCGCATTTCACCCAGCAGCAGCAGCAGCAGCGTTGTTTTGGGTGTTCGGCACGTTCCGTCGCAAAACATGCGTCATAAAAGTGTCCAATCAGGTCGTGACTTTTCCCTGATGCCTTTGGGTTTCGTATCTTTAGGTTCAGTGTTAAAAATGCCAGTGTGAACGCTAAAGCGGACCAGGACTAAATGGATCTGTTCCTTTATTGGCCCGGACCAGGAGAACCAGGAGAACCGGACTACACGTGTGAACACCCATAAAGTACCAATTTCCTTCTGAAATAGCGATTATTCGTTATAGCGATTAATAACGTTATTCCAAACTTTTGGCCACCACTGTGTGAATATATATATATATATATATATATATATATATATATATAAGAGGTCAACCGATAATGGATTTTGCTTATACCGATAACTAAGGTGGCGGAAAAGGCCTATAATCGATTTATGGGACGTTTTTAAAGTCATTTTTTTTATAAATGATTCACAAGACTTGAAGTTTGACGTGCATGTGTATGTGGTGAACACTTATCGGTGCTTTAACATCGGGATCACCGATAAAGTTAGACACAAAAAACGTCACATTTGAAATATTACAGTAATTGAGGGGCTTTGAACAAGTGTACGGAGTACATAGGCAGTTGCCTTCTGAGGGGCCGTTCACACAGGACAAGTGTGCAATGCATAACAATGCTGTCTAGGTAGGCTGCTCACTACATAGGTTTCATATGTGCACCAGATGCACCGGTTCATGTTGGTATGTGAAATGTGCAGTTGTTTTAGTCACTGTGGGGGTCTTGTGTTACTGATGTGGGTCGTGCTGTTGACTCGTTGCTCTCAAGCGATCCGTGTTTTGGACATTTGCTTTGCTCTGTCCGGTTCTGTCCGGACTCTAGTTCTGCAGTGGATGAAATATCTAGTTTCCATTCACTCTGACATCTGCTGTCTGTTTCTCAGTGTGGAACGCTGCGGTCGGACTGAACTCTAGCTCGGGTGGTTCCTGAACAGATTTATTAAAAATCAGCAACGGTTTTGAAATTGGCACCCACAAGCCACCAAATGTGGGCTGCCTGTTTCATGCGCAGTGGCAGGTAATTTTGCTCATCTACCAACCCCTGTGTTGGCCGACCTGTGAGACAAGTAATGCCGTTAGACACAAAGACAGCCGCTGAAGAAACACACTTTATTCATATTTTGAAGAACAGACGTGACGTGTGATTCGCTGTTCGTGAAGCGCGAGAGTGTCTCGTGGAACATGTAAGATATAAAGAGTTATTTTCTTTTCTCTTTCAGTCGGCTGAAAACTGTTTGCAAGAATAGTGCCGTCTATGAGAACAAGGGCTGCAACTAATGAGTATTTTGATAATCGATTAATCTAACGATTATTAGATCGATTATTCGACTATTCAGCAGTTTCAATCTCTCCCCCTTAGATCGGGACATTCACACAACTCAAAGAAGAGACGCTGACCGCACAGAGAAATGCCCGTTTCAGTTTGTAGATATTTACTTGATCTTCTTCCATATTATTTGAACTAGTAAAGCTATAACACATTAAAGATGCAACGCATTAAATATAACTGCATTAAAGATGTAACGCGTTAAATATAACCGCATTAAAGATGTAACGCGTTAAATATAACCGCATTAAAGATGTAACGCATTAAAGATGTAACGCATGAAATATAACCGCATTAAAGATGCGATGCATTAAAGATGTAACGCATTAAATATAACCGCATTAAAGATGTAACGCATTAAATATAACGGCATTAAAGATGCGATGCATTAAAGATGTAACGCATGAAATATAACCGCATTAAAGATGTAACACATTAAAGATGTAACGCATGAAATATAACCGCATTAAAGATGTGACGCATGAAATATAACCGCATTAAAGATGTGACGCATTAAAGATGTAACGCATGAAATATAACCGCATTAAAGATGCGATGCATTAAAGATGTAACGCATGAAATATAACCGCATTAAAGATGCGATGCATTAAAGATGTAACGCATGAAATATAACCGCATTAAAGATGCGACGCATTAAAGATGTGACGCATGAAATATAACCGCATTAAAGATGTGACGCATTAAAGATGTGACGCATGAAATATAACCGCATTAAAGATGTGACGCATTAAAGATGTAACGCATGAAATATAACCGCATTAAAGATGTAACACATTAAAGATGTAACGCATGAAATATAACCGCATTAAAGATGTAACGCATTAAATATAACCGCATTAAAGATGTGACGCATTAAAGATGTAACGCATGAAATATAACCGCATTAAAGATGCGATGCATTAAAGATGTAACGCATTAAATATAACCGCATTAAAGATGTAACGCATTAAATATAACCGCATTAAAGATGCGATGCATTAAAGATGTAACGCATGAAATATAACCGCATTAAAGATGTAACACATTAAAGATGAAACGCATGAAATATAACCGCATTAAAGATGTGACGCATGAAATATAACCGCATTAAAGATGCGATGCATTAAAGATGTAACGCATGAAATATAACCGCATTAAAGATGCGACGCATTAAAGATGCAACGCATGAAATATAACCGCATTACAGATGTGACGCATGAAATATAACTGCATTAAAGATGTGACGCATTAAAGATGTAACGCATGAAATATAACCGCATTAAAGATGTGACGCATGAAATATAACCGCATTAAAGATGCGACGCATGAAATATAACCGCATTAAAGATGTGACGCATGAAATATAACCGCATTAAAGATGTGACGCATGAAATATAACCGCATTAAAGATGTGACGCATTAAAGATGTAACGCATTAAATATAACCGCATTAAAGATGTGACGCATGAAATATAACCGCATTAAAGATGCGACGCATGAAATATAACCACATTAAAGATGTGACGCATTAAAGATGTAACGCATTAAATATAACCGCATTAAAGATGTAACGCATTAAATATAACCGCATTAAAGATGTAACGCATTAAAGATGTAACGCATTAAAGATGTAGCGCATGAAATATAACCGCATTAAAGATGTAGCGCATGAAATATAACCGCATTAAAGATGTAACGCATTAAATATAACCGCATTAAAGATGTAGCGCATGAAATATAACCGCATTAAAGATGTAACTCATGAAATATAACCGCATTAAAGATGTAACGCATGAAATATAACCGCATTAAAGATGTAACGCATGAAATATAACCGCATTACAGATGTAACGCATGAAATATAACCGCATTACAGATGTAACGCATGAAATATAACCGCATTACAGATGTAACGCATGAAATATAACCGCATTAAAGATGTAATGCATGAAATATAACCGCATTAAAGATGTGACGCATTAAAGATGTAACGCATTAAATATAACCGCATTAAAGATGTAACGCATTAAATATAACCGCATTAAAGATGTAACGCATTAAAGATGTAACGCATTAAAGATGTAGCGCATGAAATATAACCGCATTAAAGATGTAACGCATTAAATATAACCGCATTAAAGATGTAGCGCATGAAATATAACCGCATTAAAGATGTAACTCATGAAATATAACCGCATTAAAGATGTAACGCATGAAATATAACCGCATTAAAGATGTAACGCATGAAATATAACCGCATTACAGATGTAACGCATGAAATATAACCGCATTACAGATGTAACGCATGAAATATAACCGCATTACAGATGTAACGCATGAAATATAACCGCATTAAAGATGTAACGCATGAACTATAACTGCATTAAAGATGTAACGCATGAAATATAACCGCATTAAAGATGTAACGCATGAAATATAACCGCATTAAGATGTAGCGCATGAAATATAACCGCATTAAAGATGTAACTCATGAAATATAACCGCATTAAAGATGTAACGCATGAAATATAACCGCATTAAAGATGTAACGCATGAAATATAACCGCATTAAAGATGTAACGCATGAAATATAACCGCATTACATATGTAACGCATGAAATATAACCGCATTAAAGATGTAACGCATGAAATATAACCGCATTAAAGATGTAACGCATTAAATATAACCGCATTACATATGTAACGCATGAAATATAACCGCATTACATATGTAACGCATGAAATATAACCGCATTAAAGATGCGATGCATTAAAGATGTAACGCATGAAATATAACCGCATTAAAGATGCGATGCATTAAAGATGTAACGCATGAAATATAACCGCATTAAAGATGCGACGCATTAAAGATGTGACGCATGAAATATAACCGCATTAAAGATGTGACGCATTAAAGATGTGACGCATGAAATATAACCGCATTAAAGATGTGACGCATTAAAGATGTAACGCATGAAATATAACCGCATTAAAGATGTGACGCATTAAAGATGTAACGCATGAAATATAACCGCATTAAAGATGTAACACATTAAAGATGTAACGCATGAAATATAACCGCATTAAAGATGTAACGCATTAAATATAACCGCATTAAAGATGTGACGCATTAAAGATGTAACGCATGAAATATAACCGCATTAAAGATGCGATGCATTAAAGATGTAACGCATTAAATATAACCGCATTAAAGATGTAACGCATTAAATATAACCGCATTAAAGATGCGATGCATTAAAGATGTAACGCATGAAAAATAACCGCATTAAAGATGTAACACATTAAAGATGAAACGCATGAAATATAACCGCATTAAAGATGTGATGCATGAAATATAACCGCATTAAAGATGCGATGCATTAAAGATGTAACGCATGAAATATAACCGCATTAAAGATGCGACGCATTAAAGATGCAACGCATGAAATATAACCGCATTACAGATGTGACGCATGAAATATAACTGCATTAAAGATGTGACGCATTAAAGATGTAACGCATGAAATATAACCGCATTAAAGATGTGACGCATGAAATATAACCGCATTAAAGATGCGACGCATGAAATATAACCGCATTAAAGATGCGATGCATTAAAGATGTAACGCATTAAATATAACCGCATTAAAGATGTAACGCATTAAATATAACGGCATTAAAGATGCGATGCATTAAAGATGTAACGCATGAAATATAACCGCATTAAAGATGTAACACATTAAAGATGTAACGCATGAAATATAACCGCATTAAAGATGTGACGCATGAAATATAACCGCATTAAAGATGTGACGCATTAAAGATGTAACGCATGAAATATAACCGCATTAAAGATGCGATGCATTAAAGATGTAACGCATGAAATATAACCGCATTAAAGATGCGATGCATTAAAGATGTAACGCATGAAATATAACCGCATTAAAGATGCGACGCATTAAAGATGTGACGCATGAAATATAACCGCATTAAAGATGTGACGCATTAAAGATGTGACGCATGAAATATAACCGCATTAAAGATGTGACGCATTAAAGATGTAACGCATGAAATATAACCGCATTAAAGATGTAACACATTAAAGATGTAACGCATGAAATATAACCGCATTAAAGATGTAACGCATTAAATATAACCGCATTAAAGATGTGACGCATTAAAGATGTAACGCATGAAATATAACCGCATTAAAGATGCGATGCATTAAAGATGTAACGCATTAAATATAACCGCATTAAAGATGTAACGCATTAAATATAACCGCATTAAAGATGCGATGCATTAAAGATGTAACGCATGAAATATAACCGCATTAAAGATGTAACACATTAAAGATGAAACGCATGAAATATAACCGCATTAAAGATGTGACGCATGAAATATAACCGCATTAAAGATGCGATGCATTAAAGATGTAACGCATGAAATATAACCGCATTAAAGATGCGACGCATTAAAGATGCAACGCATGAAATATAACCGCATTACAGATGTGACGCATGAAATATAACTGCATTAAAGATGTGACGCATTAAAGATGTAACGCATGAAATATAACCGCATTAAAGATGTGACGCATGAAATATAACCGCATTAAAGATGCGACGCATGAAATATAACCGCATTAAAGATGTGACGCATGAAATATAACCGCATTAAAGATGTGACGCATGAAATATAACCGCATTAAAGATGTGACGCATTAAAGATGTAACGCATTAAATATAACCGCATTAAAGATGTGACGCATGAAATATAACCGCATTAAAGATGCGACGCATGAAATATAACCACATTAAAGATGTGACGCATTAAAGATGTAACGCATTAAATATAACCGCATTAAAGATGTAACGCATTAAATATAACCGCATTAAAGATGTAACGCATTAAAGATGTAACGCATTAAAGATGTAGCGCATGAAATATAACCGCATTAAAGATGTAGCGCATGAAATATAACCGCATTAAAGATGTAACGCATTAAATATAACCGCATTAAAGATGTAGCGCATGAAATATAACCGCATTAAAGATGTAACTCATGAAATATAACCGCATTAAAGATGTAACGCATGAAATATAACCGCATTAAAGATGTAACGCATGAAATATAACCGCATTACAGATGTAACGCATGAAATATAACCGCATTACAGATGTAACGCATGAAATATAACCGCATTACAGATGTAACGCATGAAATATAACCGCATTAAAGATGTAATGCATGAAATATAACCGCATTAAAGATGTGACGCATTAAAGATGTAACGCATTAAATATAACCGCATTAAAGATGTAACGCATTAAATATAACCGCATTAAAGATGTAACGCATTAAAGATGTAACGCATTAAAGATGTAGCGCATGAAATATAACCGCATTAAAGATGTAACGCATTAAATATAACCGCATTAAAGATGTAGCGCATGAAATATAACCGCATTAAAGATGTAACTCATGAAATATAACCGCATTAAAGATGTAACGCATGAAATATAACCGCATTAAAGATGTAACGCATGAAATATAACCGCATTACAGATGTAACGCATGAAATATAACCGCATTACAGATGTAACGCATGAAATATAACCGCATTACAGATGTAACGCATGAAATATAACCGCATTAAAGATGTAACGCATGAACTATAACTGCATTAAAGATGTAACGCATGAAATATAACCGCATTAAAGATGTAACGCATGAAATATAACCGCATTAAGATGTAGCGCATGAAATATAACCGCATTAAAGATGTAACTCATGAAATATAACCGCATTAAAGATGTAACGCATGAAATATAACCGCATTAAAGATGTAACGCATGAAATATAACCGCATTAAAGATGTAACGCATGAAATATAACCGCATTACATATGTAACGCATGAAATATAACCGCATTAAAGATGTAACGCATGAAATATAACCGCATTAAAGATGTAACGCATTAAATATAACCGCATTACATATGTAACGCATGAAATATAACCGCATTACATATGTAACGCATGAAATATAACCGCATTAAAGATGCGATGCATTAAAGATGTAACGCATGAAATATAACCGCATTAAAGATGCGATGCATTAAAGATGTAACGCATGAAATATAACCGCATTAAAGATGCGACGCATTAAAGATGTGACGCATGAAATATAACCGCATTAAAGATGTGACGCATTAAAGATGTGACGCATGAAATATAACCGCATTAAAGATGTGACGCATTAAAGATGTAACGCATGAAATATAACCGCATTAAAGATGTGACGCATTAAAGATGTAACGCATGAAATATAACCGCATTAAAGATGTAACACATTAAAGATGTAACGCATGAAATATAACCGCATTAAAGATGTAACGCATTAAATATAACCGCATTAAAGATGTGACGCATTAAAGATGTAACGCATGAAATATAACCGCATTAAAGATGCGATGCATTAAAGATGTAACGCATTAAATATAACCGCATTAAAGATGTAACGCATTAAATATAACCGTATTAAAGATGCGATGCATTAAAGATGTAACGCATGAAATATAACCGCATTAAAGATGTAACACATTAAAGATGAAACGCATGAAATATAACCGCATTAAAGATGTGATGCATGAAATATAACCGCATTAAAGATGCGATGCATTAAAGATGTAACGCATGAAATATAACCGCATTAAAGATGCGACGCATTAAAGATGCAACGCATGAAATATAACCGCATTACAGATGTGACGCATGAAATATAACTGCATTAAAGATGTGACGCATTAAAGATGTAACGCATGAAATATAACCGCATTAAAGATGTGACGCATGAAATATAACCGCATTAAAGATGCGACGCATGAAATATAACCGCATTAAAGATGTGACGCATGAAATATAACCGCATTAAAGATGTGACGCATGAAATATAACCGCATTAAAGATGTGACGCATTAAAGATGTAACGCATTAAATATAACCGCATTAAAGATGTGACGCATGAAATATAACCGCATTAAAGATGCGACGCATGAAATATAACCACATTAAAGATGTGACGCATTAAAGATGTAACGCATTAAATATAACCGCATTAAAGATGTAACGCATTAAATATAACCGCATTAAAGATGTAACGCATTAAAGATGTAACGCATTAAAGATGTAGCGCATGAAATATAACCGCATTAAAGATGTAGCGCATGAAATATAACCGCATTAAAGATGTAACGCATTAAATATAACCGCATTAAAGATGTAGCGCATGAAATATAACCGCATTAAAGATGTAACTCATGAAATATAACCGCATTAAAGATGTAACGCATGAAATATAACCGCATTAAAGATGTAACGCATGAAATATAACCGCATTACAGATGTAACGCATGAAATATAACCGCATTACAGATGTAACGCATGAAATATAACCGCATTACAGATGTAACGCATGAAATATAACCGCATTAAAGATGTAACGCATGAAATATAACCGCATTAAAGATGTGACGCATTAAAGATGTAACGCATTAAATATAACCGCATTAAAGATGTAACGCATTAAATATAACCGCATTAAAGATGTAACGCATTAAAGATGTAACGCATTAAAGATGTAGCGCATGAAATATAACCGCATTAAAGATGTAACGCATTAAATATAACCGCATTAAAGATGTAGCGCATGAAATATAACCGCATTAAAGATGTAACTCATGAAATATAACCGCATTAAAGATGTAACGCATGAAATATAACCGCATTAAAGATGTAACGCATGAAATATAACCGCATTACAGATGTAACGCATGAAATATAACCGCATTACAGATGTAACGCATGAAATATAACCGCATTACAGATGTAACGCATGAAATATAACCGCATTAAAGATGTAACGCATGAAATATAACCGCATTAAAGATGTAACGCATGAAATATAACCGCATTAAGATGTAGCGCATGAAATATAACCGCATTAAAGATGTAACTCATGAAATATAACCGCATTAAAGATGTAACGCATGAAATATAACCGCATTAAAGATGTAACGCATGAAATATAACCGCATTAAAGATGTAACGCATGAAATATAACCGCATTAAAGATGTAACGCATGAAATATAACCGCATTAAAGATGTAACGCATGAAATATAACCGCATTAAAGATGTAGCGCATGAAATATAACCGCATTAAAGATGTAACTCATGAAATATAACCGCATTAAAGATGTAACGCATGAAATATAACCGCATTAAAGATGTAACGCATGAAATATAACCGCATTAAAGATGTAACGCATGAAATATAACCGCATTACATATGTAACGCATGAAATATAACCGCATTAAAGATGTAACGCATGAAATATAACCGCATTAAAGATGTAACGCATTAAATATAACCGCATTACATATGTAACGCATGAAATATAACCGCATTACATATGTAACGCATGAAATATAACCGCATTACAGATGTAACGCATGAAATATAACCGCATTACAGATGTAACGCATGAAATATAACCGCATTACAGATGTAACGCATGAAATATAACCGCATTAAAGATGTAACGCATGAAATATAACCGCATTAAAGATGTAACGCATGAAATATAACCGCATTAAAGATGTAACGCATTAAATATAACCACATTAAAGATGTAACGCATGAAATATAACTGCATTAAAGATGTAACGCATTAAATATAACCGCATTAAAGATGTAACACTTTAAATATAACCGCATTAAAGATGTAACACTTTAAATATAACCGCATTAAAGATGTGACTCATGAAATATAACCGCATTAAAGATGTGACGCATGAAATATAACTGGATTAAAGATGTAACGCATTAAATATAACCGCATTAAAGATGTAACGCATTAAATATAACCGCATTAAAGATGTGACTCA
>JAVLUX010000153.1:955000-957500 GCA_032164185.1 Moxostoma hubbsi | reverse complement strand
AAATCTCCTCATAATCTCACAATGACAGTATATGTGTTCTGAGACTTCTTTGTAAATCACGAGTTTATTCAAGAAAATGAAGCGGAGGTGCTTTAAGAGTGTGCGCTACAGGAGATCGGGGGCGTATTCTAATTGCAAGTGATCCTCCCTGTGCCCTTTACTCAATCTGAAGTGCAGTGCCCTTGAAGTGGGTACTCTGAAGGAAACGTGGCAGACTAATAAGCCATTAGACTAATAATCACTTACCATTCAAATAAAATACCATTAGGCTTCCACAGTCCCTACACGCATATTATGCAGTCTGTGTAGGGCACCAACTCCCTAGGGGGGCACCAGAAACTCCATCAGCTGCCCTTATGCCAAGTTTACACTACACTAGTTTAGGCCCTAGTTTGCAAGGGAGGGTAGAGTCACATGGGGTAACCAAATTGTCCCGGTTGCTAGTGAGGGTAGAGTCACATGGGGTAACCAAATTGACCCGGTTGCTAGGGAGGGTAGAGTCACATGGGGTAACCAAATTGACCCGGTTGCTAGGGAGGGTAGAGTCACATGGGGTAACCAAATTGACCCGGTTGCTAGGGAGGGTAGAGTCACATGGGGTAACCAAATTGACCCGGTTGCTAGGGAGGGTAGAGTCACATGGGGTAACCAAATTGACCCGGTTGCTAGGGAGGGTAGAGTCACATGGGGTAACCAAATTGACCCGGTTGCTAGGGAGGGTAGAGTCACATGGGGTAACCAAATTGTCCCGGTTGCTAGGGAGGGTAGAGTCACATGGGGTAACCAAATTGACCCGGTTGCTAGGGAGGGTAGAGTCACATGGGGTAACCAAATTGGCCCGGTTGCTAGGGAGGGTAGAGTCACATGGGGTAACCAAATTGTGCCAGTTGCTAGGGAGGGTAGAGTCACATGGGGTAACCAAATTGGCCCGGTTGCTAAGGAGGGTAGAGTCACATGGGGTAACCAAATTGTCCCGGTTGCTAGGGAGGGTAGAGTCACATGGGGTAACCAAATTGTCCCGGTTGCTAAGGAGGGTAGAGTCACATGGGGTAACCAAATTGCCCCGGTTGCTAGGGAGGGTAGAGTCACATGAGGTAACCAAATTGCCCCGGTTGCTAGGGAGGGTAGAGTCACATGGGGTAACCAAATTGGCCCGGTTGCTAGGGAGGGTAGAGTCACATGGGGTAACCAAATTGCCCCGGTTGCTAGGGAGGGTAGAGTCACATGGGGTAACCAAATTGCCCCGGTTGCTAGGGAGGGTAGAGTCACATGGGGTAACCAAATTGTCCCGGTTGCTAGGGAGGGTTGAGTCACATGGGTAACCAAATTGGCCTGGTTGCTAGGGAGGGCAGAGTCACATGGGGTAACCAAATTGTCCCGGTTGCTAGGGAGGATAGAGTCACATGGGGCAACCAAATTGTCCCGGTTGCTTGGGAGGGTAGAGTCACATGGGGTAACCAAATTGTCCCGGTTGCTAGGGAGGGTAGAGTCACATGGGTAACCAAATTGGCCTGGTTGCTAGGGAGGGCAGAGTCACATGGGGTAACCAAATTGTCCCGGTTGCTAGGGAGGATAGAGTCACATGGGGCAACCAAATTGTCCCGGTTGCTAGGGAGGATAGAGTCACATGGGGCAACCAAATTGTCCCGGTTGCTAAGGAGGGTAGAGTCACATGGGGTAACCAAATTGCCCCGGTTGCTAGGGAGGGTAGAGTCACATGGGGTAACCAAATTGCCCCGGTTGCTAGGGAGGGTAGAGTCACATGGGGTAACCAAATTGGCCCGGTTGCTAGGGAGGGTAGAGTCACATGGGGTAACCAAATTGCCCCGGTTGCTAGGGAGGGTAGAGTCACATGGGGTAACCAAATTGCCCCGGTTGCTAGGGAGGGTAGAGTCACATGGGGTAACCAAATTGTCCCGGTTGCTAGGGAGGGTAGAGTCACATGGGGTAACCAAATTGGCCTGGTTGCTAGGGAGGGCAGAGTCACATGGGGTAACCAAATTGTCCCGGTTGCTAGGGAGGATAGAGTCACATGGGGCAACCAAATTGTCCCGGTTGCTAGGGAGGGTAGAGTCACATGGGGTAACCAAATTGTCCCGGTTGCTAGGGAGGGTAGAGTCACATGGGGTAACCAAATTGTCCCGGTTGCTAGGGAGGGTAGAGTCACGTGGGGTAACCTCCTCGTGGTGGTGATTAGTGGTTCTCTCAATGGGGCGTGTGGTGAGTTGTGTGTGGATCGTGGAGAGTAGCATGAGTCTCCACATGCTGTGAGTCTCCGCGGTGTCATGCACAACGAGTCACGTGATCAGATGCGCCGATTGACGCTCTCCGAAGCGGAGGCAACTGAGACTCGTCCTCCGCCACCCAGATTGAGATGAGTAACCGCGCCACCACGAGGACCGACTAAGTAGCGGGAATTGGGCGCTCCAGATTGGGAGGAAGGGGATAAAAATGTAAAAAAAATGCTGTCCAAAATGCTTTTTTAGGTTCAAGATGAACG
>JAVLUX010000153.1:947500-950000 GCA_032164185.1 Moxostoma hubbsi | reverse complement strand
GTACACACACACTCACACTCACACTCACACACATTCACACTCACACACACACACACACACACACACTCACACTCACACACACACACACACACACACTGGCTCTGTTGATAATCTGTGTCTGGTTTGTGTGTATCTCTTGTCGGTGTGTAAATCGAGTCATGTTGTTGTTATTGTTTGTGTTTATCAGAGTGAAGCAGCATTAATGTGTATTTTGAACAGATGTGTACAGATGTGTGCGGACCCATTTACAGCCGCGTCAGAGAAAGAGATTGTGATGAACAGTCATGTGAAGTTTTTCTTCAAGTCGTTGATTTGAAAGCTCGACTCAAAATGGCGTCGAGGAGTGTGTGTGTATCTGACAGCGTCACGCTAGCTGTGCTCAGTCCGCTTCATTCACCTTCATTATTCAAGTTACACTGAGTGAGAACGGGACCTCTCGACATCATTTATTCATTGTTTCCTCATGTGACCTTGAGTAACATGTTCATCTTCAGAGGAGTGTAGAAAGGAAGCGTTCAGCCAAAAATGAATGTTATGTCATTATTTACTCTCTCTCGTGTCGGTCCAAACCCACGTGCTGGTATGGAAACACGAAAGCAGGAAGTTTTGAAGAATCGTTACGCTGCTCTTTTCCGTACTTTGACAGGGCTGGGCGATATGTCCAAAATATTTGATCGAAAATCACTTTTAAAAAAAATAGCGCAATATAAGATTACATCGTATAGCCCGTCATTGTAAGGAAAGACAAAAATTGCAGGGAGGGTAGAGTCAGATGGTGTAACCTCCTCGTGGTCACTTTAATGTGGTCTTGCTCTTGGTGGGGCGTGTGGCGAGTGACTCCAGCCAGGTCTCCTTAGCAACCAAATTGGCCCGGTTGCTAGGGAGGGTAGAGTCACATGGGGTTACCAAATTGGCCCGGTTGCTAGGGAGGGTAGAGTCACATGGGGTAACCAAATTGGCCCGGTTGCTAGGGAGGGTAGAGTCACATGGGGTAACCAAATTGGCCCGGTTGCTAGGGAGGGTAGTGTCACATGGGGTAACCAAATTGGCCCGGTTGCTAGGGAGGTTAGAGTCACATGGGGTAACCAAATTGGCCCGGTTGCTAGGGAGGGTAGAGTCACATGGGGTAACCAAATTGGCCCGGTTGCTAGGGAGGTTAGAGTCACATGGGGTAACCAAATTGGCCCGGTTGCTAGGGAGGGTAGAGTCACATGGGGTAACAAAACTGTCCCAGTTGCTAGGGAGGGTAGAGTCACATGGGGTAACCTCCTCGTGGTGGTGATTAGTGGTTCTCGCTCTCAATGGGGCGTGTGGTGAGTGACTCCAGCCAGGTCTCCTTGGCAACCAAATTGGCCCGGTTGCTAGGGAGGGTAGAGTCACACTCATCTCTATATATAGATATATCAGGCATTGAAAATCTTTTAAAACCAATATCAAGCAATTCTTGTAATAACAGAAACTGGGCAGATTGTGTCCAGCTGTCATGTTGATGAAGATGAAGATGATGATGATGATGATGATGTTCTTTGATCTCTACAGTTACCCTGAGAACGGAGTGGTGAAAATGAGCCCGTGTGACGTGCGTCCACGGAGCAGAACTCTACTGCGGTTTGATCAGGTGACGGTGGGTGACGTCGTGATGGTCAATTATAATCTGGAGCTTCCGGAGGAACGAGGATTCTGGTACGACGCTGAAATCACGTCGCTGAACGCTGTCTCGCGCACCAACAGAGAGGTCCACGTGAAGATTCTGCTGGGGTAAATGCTCAAACTCTGATTGGTCAGAATCATACGCCTTAAAATCGAACAGTTTTATGGGTCCCATGAAGTCAGGTTGGGTCGCAGACATTGTGCTTAGTTTTTTGTTTTGGTCCCATTTTCTTTGTTTTTGCCTTTAAATCAACCTTGATTTTGGATAAAGGCGCTATATGCTAACTGAACCCTAAAGGGGGTACGCACACCGGATGCGTCTGGCGGACGACATTGCGCGTTCTAAAATTCAAAACGATTGTTTGCTATGAGTGTACGCACACCGCCTCCGCCACTCGGAGTTCTAGAGTCACATGGAGCAACTTAATTGGCCCGTTTGCTAGGGAGGGTAGAGTCACATGGGGTAACCAAATTGGCCCGGTTGCTAGGGAGGGTAGAGTCACATGGGGTAACCAAATTGGCCCGGTTGCTAGGGGGGTTAGAGTCACATGGGGTAACCAAATTGGCCCTGTTGCTAGGGAGGGTAGAGTCACATGGGGTAACCAAATTGGCCCGGTTGCTAGGGAGGGTAGAGTCACATGGGGTAACCAATTTGGCCGGTTGCTAGGGAGGGTAGAGTCACATGGGGCAACCAAATTGGCCCGGTTGCTAGGGAGGGTAGAGTCACATGGGGTAACCAAATTGGCCCGGTTGCTAGGGGGGGTAGAGTCACATGGGGTAACCAAATTGGCCCGGTTGCTAGGGAGGGTAGTGTCACATGGGGTAACCAAATTGGCCCGGTTGCTAGGGA
>JAVLUX010000153.1:935000-940000 GCA_032164185.1 Moxostoma hubbsi | reverse complement strand
ACACGCACGCATATTCATGCACGCACACACACACACTCATGCACACACACACACACACACACTCATACACACTCATGCACGAACACACACACTCATGCACACACACACGCACATATAGACATGTTTACACACACACACACACATATAGACATGTACACGCTGATAACTGGAGTCGCACTGAAGGATCATGGGAAGCACGTGGACACACACGTTTGATTTACAGACATGTTTCATGTTTATGATCGTTTGATATTTCATAGGGAACGTTCTGTTAACAGCGGTTGTGTTTTTAGGGAATGGCGTGTGTGGGCCGCACTAAAGAATGCACCATCGTTCCCTCCAATCACTACGGGCCGGTTCCCGGTGTTCCGGTCGGAACAACATGGAAGTTTCGTGTTCAGGTGAGGAGGTTTGCTCTGAGCAGTTCAGCCCATGGGGGCGTCGTTCAGGTGTTGAACTGTGTGTCTGTCTGACAGGTGAGTGAGGCGGGCGTCCACAGGCCTCATGTCGGCGGGATTCACGGGCGCAGTAACGACGGCTCGTACTCACTCGTGCTCGCCGGAGGATTCGAAGACGAAGTCGTGAGTGACTGTTTTGGTCTCTTGTCTGACGTGTCTCCGATTCACAGAAGCACATTTATGTAAAGTACAGTAAAAACTACACTTATACACTAAAACACCTGTCAGTGTGTTTGTGTGTGAGAGTGTGTGTGTGAGATTGAGTGTGTGTGTGTGTGTGAGTGAGTGAGTGTGTGTGAGTGTGTGAGAGTGTGTGTTTGTGGTGTGTGTGTGTGAGTGTGTGTGTGAGAGTGTGTGTGTGTGTGTGTGTGAGTGAGTGAGTGAGTGTGTGTGTGTGTGTGTGTGTGACTGAGTGTGTGTGTGTGTGTGTGAGTGTGTGTGAGAGTGTGTGTTTGTGGTGAGTGAGTGAGTGAGTGTGTGTGTGTGTGTGTGACTGAGTGTGTGTGTGTGTGTGTGTGAGTGTGTGTGAGAGTGTGTGTTTGTGGTGAGTGAGTGAGTGAGTGAGTGAGTGAGTGAGTGTGTGACTGATTGTGTGTGACTGAGTGTGTGTGAGTGAGTGAGTGAGTGAGTGAGTGTGTGTGTGTGTGTGACTGAGTGTGTGTGACTGAGTATGTGTGACTGAGTATGTGTGACTGAGTGTGAGTGAGTGAGTGAGTGAGTGAGTGAGTGAGTGAGTGAGTGAGTGTGTGTGACTGAGTGTGTGTGAGTGTGTGTGAGTGTGTGTGTGTGAGAGTGTGTGAGAGTGTGTGTTTGTGGTGAGTGAGTGAGTGAGTGTGTGTGTGTGTGTGACTGAGTGAGTGAGTGTGGTCGGTAAATTTGCAACACAAACAGAAAAGGTGTCTGTTTGTTTGTTTGTTGTTGTTTTTTACTTACACTTTGTCCAAATGTATTTTTGTGGATTCAGAGGGCAAGTCTTGCACTGATCAGGGAAACCATTTGTATTATATTGGTATTAAGTGGCTTCGGTCAAAAATCCGAACAGTACAGGAAGGATAAAAATAATATTTAAACGTCCTTAAAACAAAAATGATTTTAGATGAGAAGCACAATGAGTCTCGTTCATGAGAAATATCATAAACTGAAGTCCATGACCCTTCTGATGGTTTCAGGATCGGGGTGATGAGTTCACCTACACGGGCAGTGGAGGTCGTGACCTTTCAGGAAACAAGCGAATCGGAGAGCACTCGTTTGATCAAACACTAACACACATGAACAGGTGAGCGTGACCTCTCGGATACTGAAACTACACATTTATAATCTCATATGCTTATATAATCTGACCGTATGTGTTTTTGTTGACCTCTGACCTCTCAGGGCTCTTGCGCTGAACTGTGACGCCCCCCTGAATGATAAAAACGGGGCGGAGTCTCGCAACTGGCGGGCGGGAAAACCAGTGCGAGTGATTCGCAGCTCGAAGGGCCGACGAATCAGCAAATATGCTCCGGAGGAGGGAAACCGCTACGATGGGATTTACAAGGTACACAAGCATAAACACACACACACACACACACACACACTATCACACACTCTCCGATATGATGCAAAGTAATAATTTAAATTATTTAGCTGTTAATGATGATATTTAGTGCTGAATTTACTCATTCAATAGTGTGAAGTTTGATCACATATAAATAGATGTAATATATGAAGCAGAACAACGATTTCCCCCAAAAACATCGCCCAATTCCCAATGCGCTGTAAGTCCTCATGATGGCGTAGTTGCCTCCGCGTCTGAGACCGTCAATCCGCGCATCTTATCACGTGACTTGTTGTGTGCGTTACCGTGGAGACATGGTGCATGTGGAGGCTTCACGCTATTCTCCGCAGCATCCACACACAACTCACCACACGCCCCACTGAGAGCGAGAACCACATTATAGTGACCACGAGGAGGTTACCCCATGTGACTCTACCCTCCCTAGCAACCGGGCTAATTTGGTTACCCCATGTGACTCTACCCTCCCTAGCAACCGGGCCAATTTGGTTACCCCATGTGACTCTACCCTCCCTAGCAACCGGGCCAATTTGGTTACCCCATGTGACTCTACCCTCCCTAGCAAGCAGGCCAATTTGGTTACCCCATGTGACTCTACCCTCCCTAGCAACCGGCCCAATTTGGATACCCCATGTGACTCTACCCTCCCTAGCAACCGGGACAATTTGGTTACCCCATGTGACTCTACCCTCCCTAGCAACCGGCCAATTTGGTTAACCCATGTGACTCTACCCTCCCTAGCAACCGGGTCAATTTGGTTGCTAAGGAGACCTGGCTGGAGTCACTCAGCACGCCCTGGATTCAAACTCACAACTCCAGGTGTGATAGTCAGCATCTTTACTTGCAGAACAACTATGTTGATTGATTTTCAGCACAAATGATTTACATTTTGTTTGTTTCAAAATGGCGCCGCAGATGGCTGCTTCGGTGTGGAGTTCTCTAGCATTTTTGTTATGAAATATACTTGACCCCTGCTACACAACATTAAAGGATGCATATCACACTGTCCCACGTGCAGCTTTAGGACTCTCTGATCCCTGTCTGGGTCATCTTCTCCCGACCTACAGGCAGGAACTAAAATCAGCTAAACCTGTAGTAAAGACTGTTAAGAGTACTCAGAAACACCAGACCAGAAACACACTGACGTAGGAAACCAGAGTGGCTTGAAGAAGATACTCTAAAAAGCTGAAACAACAGTTTTCAGCGAACGCTCCTGCGTCTGTGTGGAAAGGCCTGAAAAGCATCACCAAGTACAAGACACCACCCCCTCGCTCTGTAGGGAGTCAAATAATGGCTGATGAACTGAATGTGTTTTACTGGAGGTTTGAAAAGCCCAGTCTAACACCCCAAACCCGCTCTGACCTTCACTCCACACACACCAACACCTCCTGGAAGTCTGCGCTGACCAGCTGGCCCCCATCTTCAATAGATCGCTGGAGCAGAGTGAAGTTCCCTACTGCTTCAAATGCTCCACCATCATTCCGGTCCCCAAGAAACGCCAAAATCACAGGACTTTCCTGATCTTCTCCCAACCAAACTGACCCTGTGTGTGTGTGTGTGTGTGTGTGTGTGTAGTCTGTTTACAGTGTTATGTTGTTGTTCAGGTGGTGAAGTACTGGCCAGAGATTGGGAAGTGTGGATTCCTGGTGTGGCGTTACCTGCTGCGGCGAGACGATCTGGAACCGGCGCCATGGACACCCGAGGGGATCGAACGGAGCAAAAAACTGGGCCTCAAAGTCCAGGTGAGGAGACACAACCGAGACAGGTATGATGACATTTACCGGGAGTCTTGGCATGATCTCTTTCGTGACTTTCGTAAACTTGGAAATCACGCAAGCTAGTTTTTCTCACTAAAATAACAACGTACGTTTGCAAAAGAACAAACGAATCTGCAGCTGAAATGAGCTCAACAAATGAACAAAACGAAGCAAAATGTTTATTAAACTGTCACAAGCAAAAAAAAAGTGTTAATGATTGTGTTTTTCTGTGTGCTTCAGTATCCTCCTGGTTATCTGGAGGCGATGGCCAATAAGACTCGTCGAGAGGCGAGTGTCAGAGCGGTGGGCAGGTCTTCGCGGGGCAGGAAGAGAGGTCGACCGCGATCCCGAGCATCCAAAAAAGTTGAAGATGAAGAGGAGGAGAAACCTGTGATGGAAGTGGATGAAGATGTGCAGAGTAAAGGCAGTGAAAACGGTCCTGAAGACGACGGCACAAGTACAGTCGCACGTCACACCTCTCACCAAACACAACTAGACAACGTTATGAGGCGTTATAGGCACATTCCTGATGCATTGTGGGACCTGGGGTGCTCATTATGTTTATAGAGAGTCGAGAGAGTCGAGTTCCGGCGTATGACGTAGGTGTAGCGTAAAATCTTCACGCTAATCTCCACGCCATCCACACACAACTCGGCACATGCCCCACCGAGAGCGAGAACCACATTATAGTGACCATGAGGAGGTTACCTCATGTGACTCTACCCTCCCTAGCAACCGGCCAATTTGGTTACCCCATGTGACACTACCCTCCCTAGCAACCGGCCAATTTGGTTACCCCATGTGACACTACCCTCCCTAGCAACCGGCCAATTTGGTTACCCCATGTGACTCTAGCCTCCCTAGCAACCAGGCCAAATTGGTTGCCCCATGTGACACTACCCTCCCTAGCAACCGGGCCAATTTGGTTACCCCATGTGACACTACCCTCCCTAGCAACCGGCCAATTTGGTTACCTCATGTGACTCTACCCTCCCTAGCAACCGGCCAATTTGGTTACCCCATGTGACACTACCCTCCCTAGCAACCGGCCAATTTGGTTACCCCATGTGATTCTAGCCTCCCTAGCAACCAGGCCAAATTGGTTGCCCCATGTGACTCTACCCTCCCTAGCAACCGGCCAATTTGGTTACCCCATGTGACACTACCCTCCCTAGCAACCGGCCAATTTGGTTACCCCATGTGACTCTAGCCTCCCTAGCAACCAGGCCA
>JAVLUX010000153.1:917500-930000 GCA_032164185.1 Moxostoma hubbsi | reverse complement strand
CACACACACACACAGACAGTCAGACAGACACACACACACACAGACAGTCAGACAGACACACACACACACAGACAGACAGTCAGACACACACACACACACACACACAGACAGACAGTCAGACACACACACACACAGACACACACACAGACAGTCAGACAGACACACACACACACACACACATACAGTCAGACACAGACAGTCAGACAAACACACAGACAGTCAGACACACACACACACACACAGTCAGACACACACACACACACAGACAGTCAGACACACACACACGCGCACACACACGCATACAGTCAGACACACACACACACACACACACACACAGACAGTCAGACACACACACATAGACAGTCAGACACACACACATACAGTCAGACACACAAACACACATAGACAGTCAGACACACAAACACACACACACACAGACAGTCAGACAGACACACACACACACAGACAGTCAGACAGACACACACACACAGACAGTCAGACACACACACACACACACAGACAGTCAGACAGACACACACACACAGACAGTCAGACACACACACACACACAGACAGACAGTCAGACACACACACACACAGACAGTCAGACAGACACACACACACACACACAGACAGTCAGACAGACACACACACACACAGACAGTCAGACAGACACACACACACAGACAGTCAGACACACATACACACACAGACAGACAGTCAGACACACACACACACACACAGACAGTCAGACACACACACACACACACATAGACAGTCAGACACACACACATACAGTCAGACACACACACAAACAGTCAGACACACACAAACACACATCATTACATGGAAAAGAGCAGCGTGAACATTCTGCTAAACATCTCCGTTTGTGTTGCACAGAAGAAAGACAGTCATACAGCTTCGAAACGACATGAGGGTGAGTAAATGATGACAGAATGCTCACGTTTGAGTGAACTGTGCTCACGTTTGAGTGAACTGTCCCTCTAAATGAATATAGTTTAGCACTGTTCTCAGATCTGTCAGTAACGGCGCTCTGTTGTGTCACAGACGTGTCTCCAGCGGTCGTTTCGAGCGGAGGTGTTCACCTGTCCCGCCTGCCGTCATGACCTGGGCAAAAATTACAGCATGACCCTCAACAAAACCCTGCAGCTGATCCTCGATCAGTTTTTCCCTGGATACAGTAAAGGACGATGAGCCTCATCCAGCGCGCGCACACACACACACACACACACACACACACACACACACACACGCTTCATGAGGATGGGCTCTACCAACGACACCAGCCTGACAACTGTATTCAAAGACACGTCACATGACACCATCATGACCGCAACGGATGCGCTCTGGCTCTGCCGAAGAACGTAACGTTTGTAACGTTCACCGCGTGAGAAAGAAAGCGATGGCTGACGTCATTTCTGTTCACCGGGAGTTTGCCTCATTTAACCAGCTCGAGCTGAAGGTGAATCTCACAAATGTGCAGATCATTCTTAAATCAAAAGAAACACGTACAGTATAAGCGCCTGTTTCAGGGTCGTTGTTTCCATGACAACCAAACACATTTTACCCCAAATTGTCATTACTGTGATGAACGTGCCGGATGTTTTACTTGATGCTCATAAATGATTAATATTTAAATGAGCATTCATTAGAGCTCGTGCAACCGATACTTCAATAATAAATGTATCATTTTAATACGTCATTTTAACGTTTTTATATATGTTTAATGTGTATGAATATAATTCAAAAAATATATTTAATTAATTATTTTATTGTTTGCATTATAGTAATGAGAATTTGGGCGGAAATTTTCTTAATTAAAAAAAAAAATTATTAAATATGTAAATTCACTTTTTTTGTTGTTGTTGTTGTTGTTGTTTGTTGTTTTTGCTAAATAGATTTATATGAAGAAAAAAAAAGCGTTTAATTCAAACGTAAGTCTTTCTTTTGATTTAGTGGTGAAATATGAGCGTGTTTGACTGATTTTGTGAGATTTACCCCGCGCAGAACAGATCTAATGCTGAGGTCAATAAACTTTGGTTTTAAAATATTTGTTTTTATTTGTTGTTTTAATGCAAATAGTTCAGTTTAATCGTCGATTTGTGGCATAATGTCAAATACCACAAAAATATTTTTGACTCGCGCGTCTAATAAAATAATGCAAAAATCGTGGCGGTTACAATGCAAGTCAATGGGGTCGATCCGTAAACGTTAAAATACTATATTTGAATATAGTAGATTAAACTAGATTAAATTGAAGATTAAACCCCATTGACTTGCATTGGAAGCGCCGCGATTTGTGCATTTTTTTTAATTATACGTATTTTCCGTTAAAGAGGCGCGACTCAAAATTATTATTATTATTATTATTATACACAAACGCTGTCGATTGAGCTGATCTTGTGTTGAACCCGGAATATTCTGTCTTTTAATTTGCGGGTCTGACCAACCCACGAACCTTCAGGACGATTATAACACGCGTGGGAACATCTGTCCGGATCGCTCCAGGTCGGCATGTAAATACGGAGCGACTTCGTCTCCCTTCAGCTGAATATTCGTCTCATATCCGGAGATTAAAGAGAATTCTGCGCCAAGCTGCACCGGGACCTGCGGAAGCGTGATATGCATCATGTAAATGGAGTGATCGGGGGGTTTTGTGGCTGATCTGGGGTCAGACGGGGCGGAAAAATCCAGTTCAAATCATCAGTTCAAACTGTGTTTTCCTCATCAGTGTTTCTGTCTTGCTCTCCAGTGAAAGACCCCCAAAACAATCTTGTGAAACACGCGGATCCTGTTTTACTGGAAATCAAAACGCAAAGTCTGATTTGGGAAATGGCGTTTAAGGGAGAGCGCATGTTCTCACTTCACGTCTGTTGCTCGGCTTGTTCGTGTCTCTTGTGGTGATTGTCCTGTTGCCTGAAAGACTTCAGGTTTGTTGTTTTCAGGAGATGCTAATGATGTTTAAAGATGATGTGTGTGTGTACAGCAGACTGTGATGTGTTGCTTTCACACGATATAACGTCTTTGTTTTTCTGTTTTTAGCTGCAGATTCTCTCGCTGTGCTGATGCGCTTCAGCTTTACTGTGGTGTTTAATGTTTTATTGCACTCACTAAAGACCGTACAAGAGATTTTGAAAGCTAACGCTGACGTTCTGGAGCTGACGGCACGTTCGCCAGTTTGTTTCCCTGAAATGCTTCACTTCCTGTTCTGCTGTTGTTAGCTCTTTAAACGTGCCAGTCGCTGCAGAAACGTCGCTTTGAATTGTGATTCCAAATTTTATACATGGTATAATAATTGTTATGTACTTATTAAATATTTTGATTCCAGAAACGGTGTGTGTTTCCTGTCAATGACATCACAGCGCCCGATGGACTCTCTTAGAAAGGTTTTGGGTTGGACTAAGGTTCCTCTTTCACAGGAGACTTCAAGTTCTCCGCGGTGTCTCTTCTTACGCTCACAATTCCTGATGAGAAACCTTCAAAAGTGTCTTTTAATTCACCGTAGGTCAACGGAGGTCATGTACGCCGTTCATTATGTTCACGGTGCATCAGAGGATCGGATTGGAGGAGACACTGCTGCTGGTTTATGGTCTGGTTGCTATGGTAACAGCAGTGTACACTAAGCTGAATGTGAACGAATCTGTTTTTCACATCACAAAATTAAAACCTCTGTATGGCCTTATCAGAGCCAACGATGAGTGCGATCAGACTCTCGACACACACGTTAGTGAAGTTATTGTTACTGCAGTAAAAACTCTTTTTTTTTTTAATTCTTTTTGCTGACATTAACTGGACTAACTCTGGTGTTTGAGGGGAAACTGTGATAGTCATGGCACATAATTCCTCACCTCCCTTTTCCAGTATCATGTATAAACCAGAGAAGGGAAATTGTGCTTGTCATGAAAATAAAATCACAATGCAAATTAATAATCATCATCATCATTATCCCCCCCCCCCCATGATTAAAACAAGCAAGGACAACCCCCCCCCCCCCAATCAATACATGCAACTACAACCCCCCCAATCAATACATGCAACTACACCCCCCCAATCAATACATGCAACTACAACCCCCCCAATCAATACATGCAACTATAACTCCCCCCAATCAATACATGCAACTACACCTCCCCAATCAATACATGCAACTACACCCCCCCCAATCAATACATGCAACTATAACTCCCCCCAATCAATACATGCAACTATAACTCCCCCCAATCAATACATGCAACTACACCTCCCCAATCAATACATGCAACTACACCCCCCCCAATCAATACATGCAACTACACCCCCCAATCAATACATGCAACTACACCCCCCCCAATCAATACATGCAACTACACCCCCCCCAATCAATACATGCAACTATAACTCCCCCCAATCAATACATGCAACTACACCCCCCCAATCAATACATGCAACTACACCCCCCAATCAATATATGCAACTACACCCCCCCAATCAATACATGCAACTACAACCCCCCAATCAATACATGCAACTATAACCCCCCAATCAATACATGCAACTACACCCCCCCCAATCAATACATGCATCTACAACCCCCCCAATCAATACATGCAACTACACCCCCCCAATCAATACATGCAACTACACCCCCCCCAATCAATACATGCAACTATAACTCCCCCCAATCAATACATGCAACTACACCCCCCCAATCAATACATGCAACTACACCCCCCCAATCAATACATGCAACTACAACCCCCCCAATCAATACATGCAACTATAACTCCCCCCAATCAATACATGCAACTACACCTCCCCAATCAATACATGCAACTACACCCCCCCCAATCAATACATGCAACTATAACTCCCCCCAATCAATACATGCAACTATAACTCCCCCCAATCAATACATGCAACTACACCTCCCCAATCAATACATGCAACTACACCCCCCCCAATCAATACATGCAACTACACCCCCCAATCAATACATGCAACTACACCCCCCCCAATCAATACATGCAACTACACCCCCCCCAATCAATACATGCAACTATAACTCCCCCCAATCAATACATGCAACTACACCCCCCCAATCAATACATGCAACTACACCCCCCAATCAATATATGCAACTACACCCCCCCAATCAATACATGCAACTACAACCCCCCAATCAATACATGCAACTATAACCCCCCAATCAATACATGCAACTACACCCCCCCCAATCAATACATGCATCTACAACCCCCCCAATCAATACATGCAACTACACCCCCCCAATCAATACATGCAACTACACCCCCCCCAATCAATACATGCAACTATAACTCCCCCCAATCAATACATGCAACTACACCCCCCCAATCAATACATGCAACTACACCCCACCAATCAATACATGCAACTACACCCCCCCCAATCAATACATGCAACTACACCCCCCCAATCAATACATGCAACTATAACCCCCCCAATCAATACATGCAACTACAACCCCCCAATCAATACATGCAACTATAACCCCCCAATCAATACATGCAACTATAACCCCCCCCAATCAATACATGCAACTACACCCCCCCCAATCAATACATGCAACTATAACTCCCCCCAATCAATACATGCAACTACACCCCCCCCAATCAATACATGCAACTATAACTCCCCCCAATCAATACATGCAACTACACCCCCCCAATCAATACATGCAACTACAACCCCCCAATCAATACATGCAACTACACCCCCCCCAATCAATACATGCAACTATAACTCCCCCCAATCAATACATGCAACTACACCCCCCCCAATCAATACATGCAACTACACCCCCCCCAATCAATACATGCAACTACACCCCCCCCAATCAATACATGCAACTACAACCCCCCCAATCAATACATGCAACTACACCCCCCCCAATCAATACATGCAACTACACCCCCCCCAATCAATACATGCAACTACACCCCCCCCAATCAATACATGCAACTACAACCCCCCCAATCAATACATGCAACTACACCCCCCCCAATCAATACATGCAACTATAACTCCCCCCAATCAATACATGCAACTACACCCCCCCAATCAATACATGCAACTACACCCCACCAATCAATACATGCAACTACACCCCCCCCCAATCAATACATGCAACTACACCCCCCCAATCAATACATGCAACTACAACCCCCCAATCAATACATGCAACTATAACCCCCCCAATCAATACATGCAACTACAACCCCCCAATCAATACATGCAACTATAACCCCCCAATCAATACATGCAACTATAACCAATCAATACATGCAACTATAACCCCCCCCAATTCAATACATGCAACTACACCCCCCCATCAATACATTCAACTATAACTATCCCCCCCAATCAATACATGCAACTACAACCCCCCCCCAATCAATACATGCAACTACAACCCCCCCAATCAATACATGCAACTACAACCCCCCCCAAATCAATACATGCAACTACAACCCCCCCAATCAATACATGCAACTGACACCCCCCCCCACATCACAATACATGCAACTATAACTCCCCCCCAATCAATACATGCGAACTATAACTCCCCCAATCAATACATGCAACTACACCCCCCCAAATCAATACATGCAACTATAACCCCCCCAATCAATACATGCAACTACACCCCCCAATCAATACATGCAGCTATAACACCCCCAATCAATACATGCAACTACAACCCCCCCAATCAATACATGCAACTATAACTCCCCCCAATCAATACATGCAACTACACCCCCCCAATCAATACATGCAACTATAACTCCCCCCCCAATCAATACATGCAACTACACCCCACCAATCAATACATGCAACTATACAACCCCCCCCAATCAATACATGCAACTACACCCCCCCCCAATCAATACATGCAACTACAAACCCCCCAATCAATACATGCAACTATAACCCCCCCAATCAATACATGCAACTACAACCCCCCAATCAATACATGCAACATACAACCACCCCAATCAATACATGCAACTATAAAACCCCCCCCAATCAATACATGCAACTACACCCCCCCCAATGCAATACATGCAACTATAACTCCCCCCCAATCAATACATGCAACTCAACCCCCCCCAATCAATACATGCAAATACAACCCACCCCAATCAATACATGCAACTACAACCCCCCCCCAATCAATACATGCAACTACAACTATAACTCCCCCAATCAATACATGCAACTACACCCCCCCAATCAATACATGCAACTATAACCCCCCCAATCAATACATGCAACTACACCCCCCAATCAATACATGCAGCTATAACTCCCCCCAATCAATACATGCAACTACACCCCCCCAATCAATACATGCAACTATAACTCCCCCCAATCAATACATGCAACTACACCCCCCCAATCAATACATGCAACTATAACTCCCCCCAATCAATACATGCAACTACACCTCCCCAATCAATACATGCAACTACACCCCCCCCAATCAATACATGCAACTACACCCCCCAATCAATACATGCAACTACACCCCCCCCAATCAATACATGCAACTACACCCCCCAATCAATACATGCAACTACACCCCCCCCAATCAATACATGCAACTACACCCCCCCCAATCAATACATGCAACTATAACTCCCCCCAATCAATACATGCAACTACACCCCCCAATCAATACATGCAACTACACCCCCCAATCAATATATGCAACTACACCCCCCCAATCAATACATGCAACTACAACCCCCCAATCAATACATGCAACTATAACCCCCCAATCAATACATGCAACTATAACCCCCCAATCAATACATGCAACTACACCCCCCCCAATCAATACATGCATCTACAACCCCCCCAATCAATACATGCAACTACACCCCCCCAATCAATACATGCAACTACACCCCCCCCAATCAATACATGCAACTATAACTCCCCCCAATCAATACATGCAACTACACCCCCCCAATCAATACATGCAACTACACCCCACCAATCAATACATGCAACTACACCCCCCCCAATCAATACATGCAACTACACCCCCCCAATCAATACATGCAACTATAACCCCCCCAATCAATACATGCAACTACAACCCCCCAATCAATACATGCAACTATAACCCCCCAATCAATACATGCAACTATAACCCCCCCCAATCAATACATGCAACTACACCCCCCCCAATCAATACATGCAACTATAACTCCCCCCAATCAATACATGCAACTACACCCCCCCCAATCAATACATGCAACTATAACTCCCCCCAATCAATACATGCAACTACACCCCCCCAATCAATACATGCAACTACAACCCCCCCAATCAATACATGCAACTACACCCCCCCCAATCAATACATGCAACTACACCCCCCCCAATCAATACATGCAACTATAACTCCCCCCAATCAATACATGCAACTACACCCCCCCCAATCAATACATGCAACTACACCCCCCCCAATCAATACATGCAACTACACCCCCCCCAATCAATACATGCAACTACAACCCCCCCAATCAATACATGCAACTACACCCCCCCCCAATCAATACATGCAACTATAACTCCCCCCAATCAATACATGCAACTACACCCCCCCAATCAATACATGCAACTACACCCCACCAATCAATACATGCAACTACACCCCCCCCCCAATCAATACATGCAACTACACCCCCCCAATCAATACATGCAACTACAACCCCCCAATCAATACATGCAACTATAACCCCCCCAATCAATACATGCAACTACAACCCCCCAATCAATACATGCAACTATAACCCCCCAATCAATACATGCAACTATAACCCCCCCAATCAATACATGCAACTACACCCCCCCAATCAATACATGCAACTATAACTCCCCCCAATCAATACATGCAACTACACCCCCCCCAATCAATACATGCAACTACAACCCCCCCAATCAATACATGCAACTACACCCCCCCCAATCAATACATGCAACTACAACCCCCCCAATCAATACATGCAACTACACCCCCCCCAATCAATACATGCAACTATAACTCCCCCCAATCAATACATGCAACTATAACTCCCCCAATCAATACATGCAACTACACCCCCCCAATCAATACATGCAACTATAACCCCCCCAATCAATACATGCAACTACACCCCCCCCAATCAATACATGCAACTATAACTCCCCCCAATCAATACATGCAACTACACCCCACCAATCAATACATGCAACTACACCCCCCCCAATCAATACATGCAACTACACCCCCCCCCAATCAATACATGCAACTACAACCCCCCAATCAATACATGCAACTATAACCCCCCCAATCAATACATGCAACTACAACCCCCCAATCAATACATGCAACTACAACCCCCCAATCAATACATGCAACTATAACCCCCCCCAATCAATACATGCAACTACACCCCCCCAATCAATACATGCAACTATAACTCCCCCCAATCAATACATGCAACTACACCCCCCCCAATCAATACATGCAAATACAACCCCCCCAATCAATACATGCAACTACACCCCCCCCCAATCAATACATGCAACTACACCCCCCCCAATCAATACATGCAACTATAACTCCCCCCAATCAATACATGCAACTATAACTCCCCCAATCAATACATGCAACTACACCCCCCCAATCAATACATGCAACTATAACCCCCCCAATCAATACATGCAACTACACCCCCCAATCAATACATGCAGCTATAACTCCCCCCAATCAATACATGCAACTACACCCCCCCAATCAATACATGCAACTATAACTCCCCCCAATCAATACATGCAACTACACCCCCCCAATCAATACATGCAACTATAACTCCCCCCAATCAATACATGCAACTACACCCCCCCCCCAATCAATACATGCAACTACACCCCCCCAATCAATACATGCAACTACACCCCCCCCAATCAATACATGCAACTACACCCCCCCAATCAATACATGCAACTACAACCCCCCCAATCAATACATGCAACTACACCCCCCCCAATCAATATATGCAACTACAACCCCCCAATCAATACATGCAACTCGAACCCCCCCAATCAATACATGCAACTACAACCCCCCAATCAATACATGCAACTATAACCCCCAATCAATACATGCAACTATAACCCCCCAATCAATACATGCAACTATAACTCCCCCCAATCAATACATGCAACTATAACCCCCCCAATCAATACATGCAACTATAACCCCCCAATCAATACATGCAACTATAACCCCCCCAATCAATACATGCAACTACACCCCCCCAATCAATACATGCAACTATAACTCCCCCAATCAATACATGCAACTATAACTCCCCCCAATCAATACATGCAACTACACCCCCCAATCAATACATGCAACTATAACTCCCCCCAATCAATACATGCAACTACACCCCCCCCAATCAATACATGCAACTACACCCCGCCCAATCAATACATGCAACTATAACTCCCCCCAATCAATACATGCAACTACACCCCCCCAATCAATACATGCAACTACACCCCCCAATCAATACATGCAACTACACCCCCCCAATCAATACATGCAACTACACCCCCCCAATCAATACATGCAACTATAACTCCCCCCAATCAATACATGCAACTACACCCCCCCAATCAATACATGCAACTATAACTCCCCCCAATCAATACATGCAACTACACCCCCCCCCAATCAATACATGCAACTACACCCCCCCCAATCAATACATGCAACTATACCCCCCCCAATCAATACATGCAACTACACCCCCCCCCAATCAATACATGCAACTACAACCCCCCCCAATCAATACATGCAACTACAACCCCCCAATCAATACATGCAACTATAACCCCCCCAATCAATACATGCAACTACAACCCCCCAATCAATACATGCAACTATAACCCCCAATCAATACATGCAACTATAACCCCCCAATCAATACATGCAACTACACCCCCCCAATCAATACATGCAACTACACCCCCCCAATCAATACATGCAACTATAACCCCCCCAATCAATACATGCAACTACACCCCCCCCAATCAATACATGCAACTACACCCCCCAATCAATACATGCAACTACACCCCCCCAATCAATACATGCAACTACAACCCCCCCAATCAATACATGCAACTATAACTCCCCCCAATCAATACATGCAACTACACCCCCCCCCCAATCAATACATGCAACTACACCCCCCCAATCAATACATGCAACTACACCCCCCCCCAATCAATACATGCAACTACACCCCCCCAATCAATACATGCAACTACAACCCCCCAATCAATACATGCAACTACAACCCCCCAATCAATACATGCAACTATAACCCCCCCAATCAATACATGCAACTACAACCCCCCAATCAATACATGCAACTATAACCCCCCCAATCAATACATGCAACTACACCCCCCCAATCAATACATGCAACTATAACTCCCCCCAATCAATACATGCAACTACACCCCCCAATCAATACATGCAACTATAACTCCCCCCAATCAATACATGCAACTACACCCCCCCCAATCAATACATGCAACTACACCCCGCCCAATCAATACATGCAACTATAACTCCCCCCAATCAATACATGCAACTACACCCCCCCAATCAATACATGCAACTACACCCCCCAATCAATACATGCAACTACACCCCCCCAATCAATACATGCAACTACAACCCCCCCAATCAATACATGCAACTACAACCCCCCCAATCAATACATGCAACTACAACCCCCCCAATCAATACATGCAACTACAACCCCCCAATCAATACATGCAACTACAACCCCCCAATCAATACATGCAACTACACCCCCCCCAATCAATACATGCAACTACAACCCCCCCAATCAATACATGCAACTACAACCCCCCCAATCAATACATGCAACTACACCCCCCCCAATCAATACATGCAACTACACCCCCCCCAATCAATACATGCAACTATAACCCCCAATCAATACATGCAACTATAACCCCCCAATCAATACATGCAACTATAACCCCCCCAATCAATACATGCAACTACAACCCCCCAATCAATACATGCAACTATAACCCCCAATCAATACATGCAACTATAACCCCCAATCAATACATGCAACTACACCCCCCCAATCAATACATGCAACTACACCCCCCCAATCAATACATGCAACTATAACCCCCCCAATCAATACATGCAACTACACCCCCCCAATCAATACATGCAACTACACCCCCCAATCAATACATGCAACTACACCCCCCCAATCAATACATGCAACTACAACCCCCCCAATCAATACATGCAACTATAACTCCCCCCAATCAATACATGCAACTACACCCCCCCCCCAATCAATACATGCAACTACACCCCCCCCAATCAATACATGCAACTAC
>JAVLUX010000153.1:910000-915000 GCA_032164185.1 Moxostoma hubbsi | reverse complement strand
TGAACATCGGACTGATCTCAGAGCAGCTGAGAGGAGATCTAGGTAAATATCAACTTCTGCTTGCAACTTTTTCAGATAACGTTAAAGCTGCAAAAACCTCCTATTACCAGACCAAGATCAACAGCACCACAGACACTCGTAGCTTGTTTAGAACATTTAACACACTTCTCTGCCCTCCCCCTCCACCACCTGACACATCACTGCAGCCTTTGACACAGTCAACCATCAGATCCTCCTCTCTTGATCAGATCCTCGTGCTTGACTGGTTGACCTCATATCTCTCAGGTAGGTCCTTCGAGGTAGCCTAGAGAGGTGAGGTGTCCAAGCCTCATCAGTTACTTACTGGGGTACCGCAGGGCTCAGTGCTTGGGCCACTTCTCTTCTCCATATACACAACATCACTGGAACCCATCATTCAGTCATATAGTTTCACTTACCACTGCTACGCTGATGACACACAGCTCTACTCGTCTTTCCAGCCCAACGACACCACAGTGCCCGCTCGAATCGCTGCCTGTCTGGCTGACATCTCAGCCTGGATGAAGGAACACCACCTGCAACTCAACCCAGCCAAGACTGAACTCCTCGTCTTGCCAGCCAACCCTGATGTTGAACACAACATCACTGTGCAGCTGGGTCCAACTACAGTGTCGCCTTCTAAAACAGTCAGAAATCCAGGAGTAACCATTAATGACAAGCTCAATGTCACAGACCACATCTCAAAGACTGCAAGATCATGTAGATTTACACTCTACAATATCAGGAAGATAAGACCTTTCCTCTCTGAACATGCCACACAACTGCTTGTTCAGTCACTTGTCATCTCTAGACTGGACTACTGTAACGCTCTCTTTGCAGGCCTCCCTGCATGTGCTATTAGACCTCTGCAAATTACCCAGAATGCATCAGCACATCTGGTCTTTAATGACTCAAAGGGAGCACATGTTACACCACTCCTCGTCTCTCTCCACTGGCTGCCGGTTGATGCACGTGTTAAATTCAAGGCTCTGATGCTGCATACAGAACAGTCCCTGTGTCTGCTCCAGTGTACCTAAAAACATTTATGCAGATCTACACGCCCACTAGAGGCTTGCGATTGGCTAAGGAACGTCGCCTTGTCGTACCAACACAAAGAGAACACTTTCCCGGACGTTCAATGTCATAGTGCCACGTTGGTGGAATGACCTTCCCAACTCCATCCGTGAAGCTGACACTCTCTATAAAAACTTTTGTTGCACTTTAATCTGTTTTGATTTGTGTCATTAATGTTGATTACCACAAAAATATTTTTTTATATAATTATATAAAAACACTTGGATTAAATTTGTGGATTATTTGAGCTGTAAAGTTCTTAAAATTGTAATTGTTTCAGTCGTTTTAGGGTTTGTTGACATTACCACAAAATATGTTTTGACAGTGTAATCAACATTTATGCCAAAAAAATACTGTTGATTGACCTTTAACTTGTATTGAACCCAGAATATTCCTTCACAGAAACCTTTTTGCTTTTTGACATTTTCAAAACATGTTTCTTAAGACATTTCCCTCATGGGGACGCTTGCTGAGCCCCACAAGATCTCAGGTTTTACTATCCTTGTGGGGACATTTGGTCCCCACAGTGTAATATAAAAATAGTACACACACACACATATATATATATATATATATATATATACACACACACACACACACACACACACACACATATATATATATATATATATATATATATATATATATATATATACACACACACACACACACACACACAAACAAACAAACACATTGACACTCTCTCTCTCTCTCTCTCTCTTACAGACCTGAATTGTCTCTAAGACAATTCAGGTCTGTAAGATGTACTTTAAAATGGCTTTAGCGATTTTATTAGTTTGTGTAGACATATAGAAATGTATGAAATTAAATGTTTTATTTATAAATTAGAGTGTGATTAAAGTTTGTAGGCGTAGCACTAAATTTAGACTTGTTGTCCAAACCTCATTTGAACTGGAAGTGTAAATAAACTTTTATGTGTTTTTATTCAAACAGTTTCCATCCGGATCAGAAATGGCTTCATGTGACGACAGATTGACATTGATTGACAGATGATGCAGGAGGCACCTGTGCAGGTGAGCAAGGCTCTCAGCATCACTGCTGGAGAATGAAGCTTCATTCAGACACTAATGACAGTGGACATACATGCAAGTCCGTTTCAGATGCTGCCCAGGACGTGAACCACTGTTTGGCCTTGAGCTCCTGCCTGCTCAAACCTGAGTCCGGGTCAGAGTGTTGCAGAACGGAAGGTCTGGAGGTGTTGGTGCACCTGTGTAACGGTTCTTCTGACCAATCAGAGCCTGAGAATTTCATGTCACACTGTGATAAAAGTGATGCTGACGCCGACAGACAGTGTCTGTCCGATGATGACGATATCACACTAGAGATCCAACAGGCCTACGGAATATTTCAGTATTTCCTTTCAGAGAAACACAAAGCAATGGCGACCCCGTTTTGGCGCCCCATTGGCCCCGGAGCACACGTGGATCAGGCCCCTGACAGCGACATGTGCTTCAGGAAGATGAATGATAAGTTTGTGAATCGAGAGTATGAATCGATTACAGAATTTGTGGCTGATTTCAGACTGATGTTGGAGAACTGTTATCGGTTTCACGGTGTTGATCACTGGATCTCCAAACAGGCTCAGAAACTGGAGATTATTCTGGAACAAAAGCTCACCCTGTTGCCAAGGTAATTGCACCGACACAATGGAAGTGAATGGAGCCGATATTTCAGATGCTCTGTTGATTCAGCAGCTGCTGATGTGTTGTTGTGTTTTGTTTCTTTGCCCTCGTTAGGACCTTGAGAGAGAAAACGATCCTGGCCGTGACATCTAGAGGTCGCTTTGGCACTGAAGATGAAAAAGGGCCAGTAGGCACATCAGTACCTCGTAGGCGCCGATCGGTACCTCGAAACCTGGCGGCCATTACGGTGGGCGGCAGTGAGTCCATCATGGTGCAGGCGCTGAGACTAGAGGAGCTACAGCGAGCCAAAGAGGAGAGGAAGTGAGAACACTGATGTATACCCATGAAATAAAAAGTAAAACTCTTCAGTGGTAGCTGGCAGTAATTAGCGAATGCCGTCGTGCAACGTTGCAAATTGCTCAGAGAAGCACAGATGTGTGAGGTGTGTCGTTAGGTATTTAAAAGGTGGCTAGAGAATCAGCTGCTTGAGTGGAGATTGGCAGGTCGTTCCACCAGCGAGGAACGGTTAAAGTGAAGGTCTGGGAGAGTGATTTTGTGCCACGGTAAGATGGCACTATGAGATGCTGATCGTATGCTTCTGGAGGGCACATCAGAAGCATACGGAGCCAGTGGTTCTTCTGAAAGTGAGCATCAATGGCTTGCACTTGATGCGAGCAACCATTGGCACCCAAGAGGCGTGACCTGGACTCTCTTGGGCTCGTTGAAGACCAATCGTGCCATCGCGTTCTGGATCGACTGCAGAGGTTTGACTGTACATGCAGCAGGTCCTGCCAGAACCTCTTCTCCCCAATCTGGAACGGCCAATTCCCAACGCGCTCTGAGTCCTCGTGGTGGCGTAGTGACTCGCCTCAATCCGCGTGGCGGAGGACGAATCTCAGTTGCCTCCGCGTCTGAGACCGTCAATCCGCGCATCTTATCGTGTGGAGGCTTCACGCTATTCTCCGCGGCATCCACGCACAACTTGCCACACGCCCCACCGAGAGCAAGAACCACATTATAGCGACCACGAGGAGGTTACCCCATGTGACTCTACCCTCCCTAGCAACCGGGCCAATTTGGTTACCCCATGTGACTCTACCCTCCCTAGCAACCGGGCCAATTTGGTTACCCCATGTGACTACCCTCCCTAGCAACCGGCCCAATTTGGTTACCCCATGTGACTCTACCCTCCCTAGCAACCGGCCCAATTTGGTTACCCCATGTGACTCTACCCTCCCTAGCAACCGGCCCAATTTAGTTACCCCATGTGACTCTACCCTCCCTAGCAACCGGGCCAATTTGGTTACCCCATGTGACTCTACCCTCCCTAGCAACCGGGCCAATTTGGTTACCCCATGTGACTCTACCCTCCCTAGCAACTGGGCCAATTTGGTTACCCCATGTGACTCTACCCTCCCTAGCAACCGGGCCAATTTGGTTACCCCATGTGACTCTACCCTCCCTAGCAACCGGGCCAATTTGGTTACCCCATGTGACTCTACCCTCCCTAGCAACCGGGCCAATTTGGTTACCCCATGTGACTCTACCCTCCCTAGCAACCGGGCCAATTTGGTTACCCCATGTGACTCTACCCTCCCTAGCAACCGAGCTAATTTGGTTACCCCATGTGAATCTACCCTCCCTAGCAATCGGGCCACTTTGGTTACCCCATGTGACTCTACCCTCCCTAGCAACCGGGCCAATTTGGTTGCTAAGGAGACCTGACTGGAGTCACTCAGCACACCCTGGATTCGAACTCGCGACTCCAGGTTTGATAGCCAGCGTCAATACTTGCTGAGATACCCAGGAGCCGTTTTTCATTTCTAACCATAACCTTTATTAAAAATGATAAAAAATGGTCAGAAACCCAGGGGTAACCGTCGACAACAAGCTCAGTTACACACCCAACCACATCTCAAAAACAGACTGATCATGACGATTTGCTCTCTACAACATCCAGTTAGTAAGACCCTTCATCTATAAACATGCAGCACAACACCTTGTTCAGTCTCTCGTTATATCTAGACTGGACTACTGTAATGGTCTTTTTAGTCGTCGCTTATGTTGTATCCTTCATTTTGTTAGTCGCTTTGGATTAAAGCATCTTCTTAAGTAATAAATGTAATGGAAAAGTAACCTTTGCCCTTTGACATCTAGGCAGCGGGAACAGGATAGAAAAGAGGCAGAGGAGGTGTCAGCAAAAGAAGTGGAGGACTGGGAGCATTCCTTGCTGTCTTTAGCGGAACCGTGGCCGGTCCAAACCAT
>JAVLUX010000153.1:845000-905000 GCA_032164185.1 Moxostoma hubbsi | reverse complement strand
AAGGTACAGGCATCAGACCAGAGCGTAATGGGTGCTTTACCATCCAGCCCAATATTCGCCATCTCTCCACAACTTCAGGCTTTCCTGGTGTCACAGTCTTCCACATCCACTACACAAGCTGCTTCTAGTACCCTCGGTGTGAAATCTTTACCTGGTATCACTCCTCCTATTGATAAAGGTTTTTCTCAGACACTCTTAAAGGATATCATTCCAGTCAGCTCATCTACTCTGGTTACAGGAACATTTACTTCCTCAACCATAACCCAGAAACTATCTGCTGCTGACAGTCCATCCACTGGTAAATCACCAAACCTGGCCACAAGCAAAAGCAGTGATAGTGTCCTTTTAACTGTGAAGGATGTCCAAGGTGCTCAGCGGGATACTATATCTAAATGTATAATGAAACCCTCACAAAAGATAACTCTACCAGGTAGCAGAACCCCAGAACACTACAGCCTTCAAAAGGTTTTCCTAGTCACACCTTCATCAAATGTTCCCTCAGTGACATCAAATGTCGCCACCACTACTGCTACCATGCCAGAGTCAAGTGTCATGTTCATAAACCGCCCCTCTGACAACTCTGCTCTTACCATTCCTAAAGGACTGACAACTTCAGAAGCCAACATTTCTTCTGCAACTTCTTCTCCAGCACTTGAAGCCTTGAGAGGTGTACCCAAGCTTGGGACAACTTTTGGCTGCACTTCTTCTGGTGCGTTGGCCAATGTCCAGAGCATCAGTGTTGCAGGGTTGATGCCTAGAGTACTTGGTACAAACAAGAACATCCTGGAAGCTTCTACAAAAACGAAACCTGTAATTGTCCCCAGGGTTCTTGCAACACCATGTGGACTACAAATTGGTCAGAAAAGCGATGTTGTTGTTGCAAGTAGCGGTCCATCAGGAAATAGTGAAAGTCCTCTCCAAGCAATTCGGTCTGTTGATGGCAAAACTCTCACATTTTCAACACTGGGCACTGGTCACATGGCATCCTCTGCACTTTTATCAGTTGTAAAACAGGATGTTTCTTCATCTGTCTCGACAACATTTTCAGTGTTAAATGCGCTTAACAGTAAACCTGGGTTTACCGTTGGCAACTCTACTTCAAATATATCTGCCTCTTTTTCAGGAAGTCTAATTAGCAAACACACTACTTTATCAAATGAAGTGACGCCACAAATTAACAAGCCACAAATGATCTCACCCGTTTGCTCCTCAACTTCAGGAGTGTCCTATCCTTCAACTATGAGCAGCACTGTGCAACCACAAACAGGAACAGTCTCTTCTTCAACTCCAGTGGTCATGATCTGTGAGGTCCGACCTCCAACCCCTGAAACCAAGAGTGTCCAGGGAAAAATCTTGATCAATACCACTGCCCCAATTGCTCCTGGAACTCAACTCCTGATCAACAACACCAGATTTGTTGTACCTGCCCAAGGCCTTGGACCTGGTAGTCATGTTCTGCTTATCTCAAGCTCTTGTCCTGGAGGATTACAAGGTGCAAGTCCAGCGCCCACTGTTCCCAGAAGTCCAATCAGTTCAGCTCCTCATCCTGTTCCTTCAGTTGTTCAAGGTTTGAGATTGGTAGCGCCACAGCAAACTCTTGTCAGACTGCCTACGCCCACCACAACAAAAGTTGGGCCTTCTGATGGAGTCTGTCAGCAGGTGATCAGAACCCCACTGACTGCTCTACAAACTCTTTGTTCTGGTGTACCATCAGGACAACAAGGCCTGAGCAGCATCGTAAGACTTCCTATCTTTCAAACCTCTGAAAGTCAAGGCCTCTTAGTTACACCTCCACTGAGCATGACCAGCGGTCCCAAAGAAACCTCTGTTGTTTGTTCTCTTGCACAAGGAGGTTTACGAACAAGACTAGCAAGTGCACCACCCCAAAATCAACTGGCACCATCTGTACCACCATTGAAAACTGTGATTTCAAGGAATTCCCCAATGGTGCCTATGAGCAGCACAATCTCAAGGATGCAGAAACTTCCAGTTGCAACAGTTCCACCAATTGGGAGTCCATCCACTCCTATTGCAACTGTTCCTCCATTGGTGAATATGGTAGTAATGACATCTTGTCAACCAATCAGGGCTTTGCCACCTGGGACAATTGGACAGCCGGTCATTTTCCCCCAGCCACAAGTTCAAAGCAAGTCTGCCATACAGGTACCCAACCGTGTGTCGACCACCTCATCCCCTAGTAAACTACTACTGAGTCCAGATGGCGCCATTTTGAATATTGTTCACGCATCAGCACCACCTAGCCTACGGTTGATGTCAAAGCCAATGAGGGTGTCTCCTCAAGTGGGTGTCTCCTCCAGTAGTAGTGTTTCTGGACATATTTTAAATACAAATGATCCACTTAGATAACCAGATATTCCAAGGGGACTGAAATCGTTCTGTAGGTTCCTGGATTGATTATAGAGGATGATCTGTTCAGTGGTTTGTGCTTTGGAAGACTCATTGGATTGTATGGGCTTCCTTTGGGTCCTTTTCTCATCATATCCTAAATATCTATCCTAACATTTATCCTAAATATCTAAATGACATTTTGCCCTTTACAGTACATATTGGGGAAAACAATGAATCGGTTATGCTTGGAGTGTAAATACATTTGGTTTCACAAAGAGTGGGAATTTCAAATGGCCAGTAATGTACATAGTAAAAGTATTTGTTTGCTGGACTTTTCTACTCTTTGTATGCAAAGGATTAAATGTTTTTTAGCATTTTTCATTGACCAAACAATTAAATGATTAATACTATTAGAACAGTTTAAGGGTGTCTGCCGAATCTCTGAGGTCATTCTTACCTCGAGCACATGTTAGTGCATTCAATTTGGTTTTGTGTTTCTTCTATAAAGTCTACATGAAAATAAACTTGGCATATATATGACTTATGAGGCTTTCCACAGCACGGTATGGCTCGACTCGACTCTGCTCGCTTCCACGTTTTCCACGTGCTAACATATGCTGGCATCGCCTAACCTTAACATGCTAAAAACATGTTAGCAACATGCTAAAACATACTAGTATCGCATAGCGAAGTACTAAAACATGCTAAAAACGTGCTAGCATCATGCTAACACATGTTGGCATCGCCTAGTGAAGTGCTAAAACATGCTAAAAACGTGTTAACAACATGTTAACACATGCTAGTATCGCCTAGCGAAGTGCTAAACCATGCTAAAAACGTGCTAGCATCATTCTAACACATACTGGCATTGCCTAGCGAAGTGTTAAAACATGCTAAAAACATGCTAGCAACATGCTAACACATGCTAGCATCGCCTAACGAAGTGCTAAAACATTCTAAAAACGTGCTAGCATCATGCTAAAACATAATAGCATTGCCTACCGAAGCACTAAAACATGCTAAAAACATGCTAGCATTCTTTAACACATACTGGCATCGCCTAGCGAAGTGCTAAAACTTGTTAAAAACATGCTAGCATCATGATAACACATGCTGGCATCGCCTAGCGAAGTGTTAAAACATGCTAAAAACGTGCTAGCATTATGCTAACACATGCTAGCATCGCCTAGCGAAGTGCTAAAACATGCTAGTATTATGCTAACAGATGTTAGCATTGCCTAGGGAAATGCTAAAACATGCTAAAAACGTGCTAGCATCGCCAAACAAAATGCTAAACATGTTAAAAACGTGCTAGTATCATGCTAACACATGCTAGCATCGCCTAGCGAAGTGCTAAAACATTCTAAAAACGTGCTACCATCATGAAAAACACGTGCTAACAACATTCTATGGCCTTTATTTTAGTGCTTAGAAACAAGTTAGAAAATGCTATTTGACGAGTTTTGCCACGGCAAGCACCACTCATATTTTCTTCAGGAAATGTACTTTTTTAGTACCACCTCAGTCAAGGTTCCAAGCGAGCCGAGCCGAGACTAAATGTGACGTCAAAACCCTGCAGATCACTGATTGGTCAGAGAGAATCATCACTACCAGCATCACTGGATTAGCGACACGGGACATCAACCCGCTAGTTTTAAAGTTAGCTACAGCGATAGCGGTATCATTTGTTCACGCGACTCTCGAATTGTAAAAAGAAATGGCTGTGCGCAAAACCACGCCGTGGTCAATAAACGAGGTGCAGACATTCCTCTCGTTAGTAGTCGAGGAGAGGATCCAACGAGAGGTGAACTATGACGATCATCCTATAATCCCACCCACGTTGAGGCGGCGCTAAACAGCAGTGGAAAAGTAAAGCTAGCAGAGTCGAGTCGAACCATAACATGCCGTGGAAAAGTGGAGGATTAGGTTATTACACATTTGCCTACTTTTGGATTGTTTGGACCCCTTGAAAAGAATCGTGAAAATAAATGCCGTGTTTTGTGCTTTGCGTTGGTTTATTCTATTGCATTAAAGTGTTGAAACCAAATGGTGCCAGATGGTGAAATGGCACCCTTTTAATGGTTGCATAAGAAATCCAGCATCTCTTCATGAAAACATAAATTGCCCCGTGAAGGTTCTCCAGAAATGTCCCAGTCTGCAAACTTCAGGATCTCAATCTGGATCACATTTTGGAGCTTCAAGAACATGCAGGTACTCTTTGTATGGGGCGGCTGTGGTTCAGGTGGTAGAGCGGGTCGGCCATTAATCATAGGGTTGGTGGTTTGATTCCCGGCCCACATGACTCCACATGCCGAAGTGTCCTTGGGAGAGACCCTGAACACCAAGTTGCTCCCAATGGCAGACTGGCAACTTACATGCAGCTCTGCCATCATTGGTGTATGAATGGATGAATGAGTCACAGTGTAAAGCGCTTTAAATACCGTTAAGTTTAAAAAGGTGCTGTATAAGTGCAGACCATGTACCATTTATTTGTATCACTGTTGTTCACATGTACATTGGTTCATCTTCCATTTGTGAGACATACATGAATCAGTTATAAAGCTCCAGTAACAGGACATTAGGCAATACTTCAGCCTTGTCCACGCTAATCCATATTTGTTTGAGTATGCATTAATTTAACGTAGTTTTCACCTCTCATCTACACTGGAATGGCAATAATTCTCCACCCAAATACCCTACAACTATAACAATGTGTTTATATAAATGGTTAAATGGAGAGTAAATATAACAGATGTATAACCATAACTTACTGACAAAACTAAATCGATACATTCAGTAACGTTACGTTTAAAAGGTATTTCAGTGTCAAAAATCTTTACGGTCCTTTAGTTTTGGCTAGTAACAGATTTGAGAACATTTATCCCACATATTAAACATGGCAGGACTCCTCTGATTTTCCATCGTTAGATTTATGGTGAATACGGAGGTGGTGAAGGTCCAGAAATGATCTTCTCATATGCTGGAGGTGCGTTGGGGATCTGAAAGAGACAAGACGCACATTTTAAAATAAGATTGAATACATGTAAACAAGAATGACCACAAGAACTTTGTTTCAATGCAATGGTAAACTGATAACCGGTAGGATGGTGACTGCTATTTTGTTTAAGTCTTCTTAAAGGGACCAGACAAAAATCAAAAGTCTGTCATTTTCTCAGTCACCCTTCACCTTCTTTGTTTGGACAAAATACACAGTGAAAGTGATTGATGAACAGGGCTGGACTGGTAATCTGGCATACCGGGCATTTTCCCGGTTGGCCGACGCACTTTGGGGCCGATCAGGGGCGGACCGGCCATCGGGAGAACCGAGTGGGCCGGTGGGTCGGACGTGAAACGTGCCTAATGGGCCGCGATAAGCTAAAATGAGCAGTATTGTGTTCCACAGAACAAATTCAGCTATTTGTAATTGAACAACATGATCAAAGTGTTTTCACTTTTGGGTGTACTGTCCCTTTAAGTGAATGTACCATATGGGGAGTACCGGCTCTGCAACATACACAAACAAATTCCAGCCGCTGTATTGCACACACACTATGTTTAATTACAGGGTCGTTTCAGACCATTCTGGCACCCTAGGCGAGACCCCTATTGCTAGTGCATTACAGCGCCCTCATCTTTGGCGCCCCCCTAGCAGGCGGCACCCTAGGCGAGACCCCTATTGCTAGTGCGTTGCAGCACCCTCCTCTCTGGCGCCCCCCTAGCAGGTGGTGCCCTAGGCAAGACCCCTATTGCTAGTGCATTGCAGCGCCCCCCTAGCAGGCGGCGTCCTAGGCGAAACCACTATTGCTAGTGTGTTGCAGCGCCTCCCTAGCAGGCGGCGCCCTAGATGAGACCCCTATTGCTAGTGCATTGCAGCACCCTCCTCTCTGGCGCCCCCCTAGCAGGTGGTGCCCTAGGCAAGACCCCTATTGCTAGTGCATTGCAGCGCCCCCCTAGCAGGCGGCGTCCTAGGCGAAACCACTATTGCTAGTGTGTTGCAGCGCCTCCCTAGCAGGCGGCGCCCTAGATGAGACCCCTATTGCTAGTGCGTTGCAGCACCCTCCTCTCTGGCGCCCCCCTAGCAGGTGGTGCCCTAGGCGAAACCACTATTGCTAGTGCGTTGCAGCACCCTCCTCTCTGGTGCCCCCCTAGCAGGTGGTGCCCTAGGCGAAACCACTATTGCTAGTGTGTTGCAGCGCCTCCCTAGCAGGCGGCGCCCTAGATGAGACCCCTATTGCTAGTGCGTTGCAGCGCCCTCCTCTTTGGCGGTTCCCTAGAATGTGGCGCCCTAGATGAGACCACTATTGCTAGTGCGCTGCAGCACCCTCCTCTTTGGCGCTCCCCTAGCAGGCGGTAATACAGACACACGTATGAGGGTTTTACCGCTGGTTGGAGGTTGGCAAGTTCATTCCAGACCACTTTGTTTTCCTCCCCTGATCCAGGTTCACCGTACTGACCCGACGGCATCATCTCTCTGCAGGTCTGTCCGCCATCACGGCCGTTCTGCACAGAGACACAACAGGTAAAACTACATCAGTGGCAGAATCATCACTGTTTAAATCCTGACAATCCTGCATAGTTTTGTGTATCTGTACCCAGCGCTGAGGAGATATCGCACAGAACCCGCGCATTAAAAACTACCAAACACACATAGTAACCCCCCAAAAATTGTGTAGCTCCTGTGGCATCGATCAGACCCTCTTTGCTACTTTTTGTTACTTTGATGCTTTTTATTGGTGGAGATTAGCTCAGCTTATTTGGGATATGTAAAATCAGATAATAAAATGTGTGACCAAAATAAAAGAACTCATCATGAACTACAGATCAGAGCTGCTCTGAGATCAGTGTCACATGACTCACCCGGATCGTTTTGTACCCGCTGCGTTTGCGGTAATACCAGCAGCCCAGAATGAGCAGAGCTGTGAGGATTACAGCTAATAAAGCGATGCCCACCGCCCTGCACACAAACACATCACATTAAATACATCTGAACTCTCATGTGTGTTACTGATGATGTTTTTGTATTTTTAGACGTACTCTTCTGCTCTGACGTATCCTGTTCCTCGGCTGCTGGCAAAGTGAACGCTGAATTCACCACGTGGCACCGAACCTGATCCACCGTAAGACATCCTGCCAAAACCACTAGATGAACATAAACGATAATGACATATGAGTATATAAACAGCATATAAACCCTGTAATATACACTATTGATTGTATAAACGTGAAGAAGGCTGAATCTCATAAACATGTTCCAAAAATCTGATTTTCACATTGAAAGTTTATTTTAGCGCTATTAAGATTTGTTACATTGTGATATTATATTTATGGTCATTTTTAAGCACATTTTTTCACTTTTGAGTTTGTTTGTTTTTTAGTGCCCAGTGCTGATTGTCATTATTACTGTATTTTAATGTATTACGGTAAACCATTTTTTTTTTTTCATTAAAATCTGCATAAATTCTATTTCTTATATGCATTTTAATTTAATTATATTTTGCTCTTATTTTTATTAAATCTATTTTAATGTTGAGTATGCATGTGTGATGTTTGTAAGCCATTTTTAAAGATGCTAAAGAAATAAAACTTGACTTACAACAGCGCAACAAACGCTACAATAATGTTACAATAATGTTACAATAATGTTACAATTGAAATGTAATTTTGTTATTTTTCCACGTTACCGTAATGAGAATTGGGAGGGGCGAGAATGTGCTATAATTCATCACAATGCAAAATACATAAATTGATAAATGTTGGTGCCAGGATACGCTTCGTTTCATCTCTTATTTACTTATTTTAATTTTTGAGGTGAAATATGAGCCGTAAATGACACATTTCCACCAGGAAATAATTGTTCAAATGACATCGTAAGATTTCTAAAAATAAAGTTTAATTGAGAAATCTTTAACAATATAAAATAAGTAAAAATTGGTCATTTTATTGATTTAATTTAGTAAAAAATATGCAATTAAATTTGCTAGAATTTTCTATGCAAGTACACACACACACACACACACACACACACACACACACTCACACACACTCACACACACACTCACACACACTCACACACACACACACACACTCACACACACTCACACTCACACACACTCACACACACACACACACACACACATATCTGACCATTCATTGACTCACTGAGTTAAAAACAAGCGTCCTAAATGAAGCATTCGTGCATGTCATTAAGTGAAATCGCATTAAACGGCTGTAACTGTGATTCGTTTGGCAGTTTGTCTGTGAAAGGGACTGAAATCTTACCTGAGTTGTATAATGTGTTCCTTGAGAGCGTCTGATGTGAGCTGATCTCAGCGCAGTCTGATAATGTGTAAAATCCCTTGAGAAGTTCTCATGACCGTCACGGGTTCAAACTCGCACTTAAATCCGTTGAACCCCCCCCGTCTGACGGTCTGCTGACTAACACCCCCGAGCAGCTACACAGCGCTTATGATGTGCTTATGAACTCGAGGAGACACTCTGTTTACAAACAAACAAACATGTGATATTTGTCTTTACCATGAAACATTATGAATAATAATATATTCCGCATAAATGTCTGCACCAAGTCAACATAGTTACGCTAATAATGTGTTTGTTGCACAAGGCAATACATCCTAAATCATGCAAATTAGCGCATTTTAATTAGTTCATGCCTAATTTGCATATCAATGTGGCGATTGTGATGACGTTATTAGACACACTCAACTGTTGTGATTTCACCTCCATGAAGTACAGTCCATTATGGCCTTGATATAGCATTAGCTGAACTTTAGCTAACGTATTACTTTAGCCATTAGCTCATGAGTCATGCGTGTTAGCAAGACACAAGTTAACTAGATGGTAAATGGTCTGCACTTATATAGCGGTTACTAAAGCGCTTTACACTGTGACTCATACACACACACACACACACACACACACACACACACACACTCACACACACACACACACCAATGGCGGCAGAGCTGCATGCTAGGTGCTAGCCTGGCATTGGGAGAAATTTGGGATTCAGTGTCTTGCCCAAGGACACTTCGGCATGTGGAGTCATGTGGGCCGGGACTCAATCCGCCAACCCTGCGATTAGTGGCTGACCCGCTGTACCACCCGTTGTACCACCTGAGTCACAGACGCCCCAAGCTAATGGCTAATTAGCTGTAAAGTCGAGGCTCTGGTAACTTAGTCTTTTGTTCAGCACCACTCACCTCCACGTAAGCCAAGAAAAACACAACTGGGACAGGAGCTGAGATGGGCTGCTGTCTGCCGGTCTGTGTGTCTAATGTATTGATGCTCCAAAAAGCACATAAAGACAGCTTAAAAGTAATCCAGAAGAATCCAGTGGTTAAATCCATGTCTTCAGACGTGATATGATAGGTGTGGCTGAGAATGCAAATCAGTTAAAAACTAATGAGGAAGTGGAGATATGTTGTAAAATAAGCACTTAAATATTGATCTGTTTCTCACCCACACTTACCGTGTCACTTCTGAAGACACGGATTAAACCACTGGATTACTTTTATGCTGCCTTTTTGTGCTTTTTGGAGCTTCAGCGTTCTGGTCACCATTCACTTGCATTGTATGAACCTACAGACCTGAAGAAAGTGTTCTGAACAAAGAAAATCACACATCTGGGATGGCATGAGGGTGAGTAAATGATGAGAGAATTTTCATTTTTGGGTGTACTGTCCCTTTAATGACCTCATCACTGACACCAAATCTTCTTTAAAAGTGACTAAACATACACATGTCATATCGATGGCTTGTTTAGCATGTTTGATATGTGTATTTTTCTCAAATATGTACATGGTGCAGTCCACACTTGTTCATTATGGTGGTGTTATCTTTGGGCTTATTTGTTATTAACCAGAGACGCTGTTTCCGTTGGGTGTTCTGTAGGTCAGTCACGCCCACTCTGCCGCTCTGACGAGTCTTATCCGGTCTCCCTGCGCCATCACCATAATGAGAGACAGGTGTTAGAGTAATTACAGCCCAAGTAACGAGACTTACAGCTTTCTCCCGCAGACAGACACATGACCACGCCCCCTCCCCATGCCACAGCTGACTATCACCGCTGGAGTCCTGAGTTTGAATCCAGGGCGTGCTGAGTGACTCCAGCCAGGTCTCCTTAGCAACCAAATTGGCCCGGTTGCTAGGGAGGGTAGAGTCACATGGGGTAACCAAATTGGCCCGGTTGCTAGGGAGGGTAGAGTCACATGGGGTAACCAAATTGGCCCGGTTGCTAGGGAGGGTAGAGTCACATGGGGTAACCAAATTAGCCCGGTTGCTAGGGAGGGTAGAGTCACATGGGGTAACCAAATTGGCCCGGTTGCTAGGGAGGGTAGAGTCACATGGGGTAACCAAATTGGCCCGGTTGCTAGGGAGGGTAGAGTCACATGGGGTAACCAAATTGGTCTGGTTGCTAGGGAGGGTAGAGTCACATGGGGTAACCAAATTGGCCCGGTTGCTAGGGAGGGTAGAGTCACATGGGGTAACCAAATTGGCCTGGTTGCTAGGGAGGGTAGAGTCACATGGGGTAACCAAATTGGCCCGGTTGCTAGGGAGGGTAGAGTCACATGGGGTAACCTCCTCGTGGTCACTATAATGTGGTTCTCGCTCTCGGTGGGGTGTGTGGTGAATTGTGTGTGGATGCCTCGGAGAATGGCGTGAAGCCTCCACACGCTTCGTCTCCGTGGCAACGCACTCAACAAGTCACGTGATAAAATGCGCGGATTGACGGTCTCATACGCGGAGGCAACTGAGATTCGTCCTCCGCCACCCGAAAGCGTGAACCACATTATAGCGACCACGAGGAGGTCACCCCATGTGACTCTACCCTCCCTAGCAACCGGGCCAATTTGGTTGCTAAGGAGACCTGACTGGAGTCACTCAGCACGTCCCGCCTTTCTCTCCTCTTCACCAAATTGTCAACAATTTCTTCATAACACGAGACATGCCTCGACGGGGAAACTGGCCAATCATATCAACTGGTAACTCGCTCAAGGGTGTTCTTCCATTATGATGTCACTGTAAACGAATGATCTGTTCTTAACTTAAACCCATCAACTTTTTGATATGCCATTCTTTTTCCCAGAATCCTCTGTGTTGGCATCATTCACAACCATAAATGGTGTTTGTTGGCCCATGCATTAAGGTCCTCTCGTAAAGAACGATGCTTCACCGTCCTCTTCGGAGAGTGTCATAGATGTGCCACCATCATTAATTTAGGCAATTTCTTCACTGTCACTAAAGGAAACCCCTCAGAGCTGGCAGAAGATGAACACTAGAGCACGTCACTACATTTGTTTATGGCCAGATTTTGGTGAGGATTAGCATATTTTTGGCTGCTATATTCTCTCTCGCCAACTGGTCTTCTGTTTTCATTGGTAAAGATAAGATCGGCTGAATGTAAAGTTCACTGAGAGTGAGATAAGATATAAACACCACGTCATGATCATTGATCAGCTGATGCACATGCCACACTGGAGGGTATAAGTGGTTTTATTTGGGGCAGTAATGGCTGATCATATACCCGTTGCTATGACAATAAATGTTGGGCATTTCACTGCGCTATCTACTCATGATGGCAATGCCAATACCATAAAACTGGACTGGTCAGCTCTCACAAAGACATGCAAGCTTATGTTGATACGGACAAGCTCTTGAGTAACATTTATTTACCGATTTGTTGCATATATGCTTTAAAGGAAACTGTAAACAATTATAGAGATAAAACACAGTTTTATTGTTGCATCTAAAGCCTTTGATCGTGTAAATCATGGCAAGTTATATTTTTAAATGAGATAAAGAGGGGTGCCTAAAAACACTAAGGATTCTAGCTCATACGGCGCCCAGTTTTAGTTGTTGTTGTTGATGAAGATTATAACTTCATCTTTTCATTTTGTACAACACATCCCCTAAACCCAACACATCCCCTAAACCCAACACAACCCCTAAACCCAACACATCCCCTAAACCCAACACAACCCCTAAACCCGACACAACCCCTAAACCCAACACATCCCCTAAACCCAACACAACCCCTAAACCCGACACAACCCCTAAACCCAACACATCCCCTAAACCCAACACATCCCCTAAACCCGACACAACCCCTAAACCCAACACATCCCCTAAACCCAACACAACCCCTAAACCCAACACATCCCCTAAACCCAACACAACCCCTAAACCCGACACAACCCCTAAACCCAACACATCCCCTAAACCCAACACATCCCCTAAACCCAACACAACCCCTAAACCCAACACATCCCCTAAACCCAACACAACCCCTAAACCCGACACACCCCCTAAACCCAACCCATCCCCTAAACCCAACACATCCCCTAAACCCAACACAACCCCTAAACCCAACCCATCCCCTAAACCCAACACATCCCCTAAACCCAACACAACCCCTAAACCCAACACATCCCCTAAACCCGACACACCCCCTAAACCCAACACATCCCCTAAACCCAACACATCCCCTAAACCCAACACAACCCCTAAACCCGACACAACCCCTAAACCCAACACAACCCCTAAACCCAACACATCCCCTAAACCTAACACAACCCCTAAACCCAACACAACCCCTAAACCCAACACATCCCCTAAACCCGACACACCCCCTAAACCCAACACAACCCCTAAACCCAACACATCCCCTAAACCCAACACATCCCCTAAACCCAACACAACCCCTAAACCCAACTCAACCCCTAAACCCAACACAACCCCTAAACCCGACACAACCCCTAAACCTAACACAACCCCTAAACCCAACACATCCCCTAAACCCAACACATCCCCTAAACCTAACACAACCCCTAAACCCAACACAACCCCTAAACCCGACACAACCCCTAAACCTAACACAACCCCTAAACCCAACACATCCCCTAAACCCAACACATCCCCTAAACCCAACACAACCCCTAAACCCAACCCATCCCCTAAACCCAACACATCCCCTAAACCCAACACAACCCCTAAACCCAACACATCCCCTAAACCCGACACACCCCCTAAACCCAACACATCCCCTAAACCCAACACATCCCCTAAACCCAACACATCCCCTAAACCCAACACAACCCCTAAACCCGACACAACCCCTAAACCTAACACAACCCCTAAACCCAACACATCCCCTAAACCTAACACAACCCCTAAACCCGACACAACCCCTAAACCCGACACACCCCCTAAACCCAACACAACCCCTAAACCCAACACACCCCCTAAACCCAACACATCCCCTAAACCCAACACAACCCCTAAACCCAACACATCCCCTAAACCCAACACACCCCCTAAACCCAACACATCCCCTAAACCCAACACACTCCCTAAACCCAACACATCCCCTAAACCCAACACAACCCCTAAACCCAACTGTAACGGGTTCAGAAGACTGACGAGGAGGGTGGACACAGAGGCGGGGGTGTAACTCAAAAAGGTAAGCTTTTAATTGATATTTGGGGAAAACAGTGTACACAAAACAATCTTTACAAGGGCTCCCTCTCATAGCCAACACTGGACTGGCATTCTCTCCCTAACTGGTGGTGCTGTGGCTCTTTTATGCCGCTCTCCCCGTGCTCACTGGAATTAGAGACAGGTGTTAGACATAATTTAGCTCAGGTGCAAGCGCCCTTACCGCTTTCCCTCTCCGGACGGGCGCTTGACCTCGCCCCCGCTGCCACATACCCCCACCGCCCGGCTCAGGCCGGGGCGTCATCCGGCCTGCCCACCACTCCCCCCCCCATTTCTGGAAAGGAAGTCGGCGACAGCCATCTGCACCCCCGGTCTGTGGACCACCTCGAACTTAAAAGGCTGGAGAGCCAGATACCAATGGGTGATCCGGGCGTTAGTATCCTTCATGCGGTGGAGCCACTGCAGTGGGGCGTGATCCGAGCAGAGAGTGAAGGCCCGCCCCAGCAGGTAGTAGCGGAGCGTGAGGACCGCCCACTTAATGGCCAGACACTCCTTCTCTACAGTGCTGTACTTCGTTTCTCTCAAGGAGAGCTTCCTGCTGATGTACAGCACGGGGTGCTCCTCCCCCTCCACCACCTGCGAGAGTACGGCCCCCAGCCCTCTGTCTGAAGCGTCCGTCTGCAATAAGAAAGGGAGAGAGAAGTTAGGTGAATATAAGAGCGGTCCTCCACAGAGTGCGGCTTTAACTTGTGTAAATGCCTGTTGGCACTGCTCCGACCATTGGACCGGATCTGGAGCCCCCTTTTTAGTGAGGTCAGTCAACGGGCTGGTGACATCCGAATAATTGGGCACAAATCTTCTATAATAGCCAGCCAGCCCCAGGAACTGCCTCACCCCCTTTTTGGTCTTAGGTCTAGGGCAAGTCGCAATCGCCGCGGTCTTGTTAATTTGGGGACGCACCTGGCCATGACCCAAGTGGAACCCCAGATACCGTACCTCCACACGCCCAATTGCGCACTTCTTGGGGTTTGCCGTGAGCCCCGCCCGCCGCAGCGACTTCAAGACCGCCCTCAGGTGTTGTATATGCCGCTGCCAGTCATTACTATAGATAATGATATCATCCAAATAGGCAGCAGCGTAAGCGGAGTGCGGGCGGAGGATACGGTCCATCAGACGCTGGAACGTGGCTGGAGCCCCAAACAAACCGAACGGAAGTGTCACAAATTGGTGCAATCCGAACGGCGTGGTGAAGGCGGTTTTCTCACGAGAAATTGGTGTCAAGGGGATCTGCCAATAACCCTTTGTCAAATCCAATGTCGAATAAAAGTGAGCAGTACCTAACCGATTGAGCAGTTCATCAACACGAGGCATTGGGTACACGTCAAATTTAGACACCGCATTGACTTTTCGATAGTCCACACAGAACCGGACAGATCCATCACTCTTGGGAACAAGAACGACCGGGCTAGACCAGTCGCTGTGGGACTCTTCTATTACCCCCATATCGAGCATCACATTCAATTCGTCCCGAACAATTTTCTTCTTATGCTCGGGGAGGCAATAAGGGCGGCTACGAACCACCACCCCCGGCTTGGTCTCGATGTGGTGTTCAATGATGTTCGTACGACCCGGTAGAGGAGAAAATACGTCTGCAAACTCTTTTTGCAACTTGGCAACCTCTGAACATTGGTACGGGGAGAGGTGGTCTCCGCAAATGACCGGGGCATTGTAATCGGGCTTTGGATTCACCTCCGGTCCGAGCTCCGCCCTCTCTGGAACCACCGTAGCCAACGACACAGGGACCGCCTCCCTCCATAATTTAAGGAGATTGAGGTGGTATATTTGACGCGCGTCCCCCCTATCGGTTCGCTTAACCTCATAATCGAGATCCCCCACTCGTCGTGTGACCTCAAAGGGCCCTTGCCACTTGGCGAGTAATTTAGAGCTCGATGTGGGGAGCAATACAAGAACTTTGTCTCCCGGTGCAAATTCCCTTAGCTGAGTACCCCTGTCATACAGCCGGCGTTGGCGTGCTTGAGCCTGGAGCAAATTCTCCTGTGTTAGTTTCCCCAGTGTGTGGAGTTTTGCTCGAAGATCAAGAACGTACTGAATTTCATTTTTACTACTCGAAGGTCCTTCCTCCCAGGCTTCACGGATGACGTCCAGCACTCCGCGCGGGCGCCGCCCATACAGCAGCTCAAACGGGGAAAAACCCGTGGAGGCTTGCGGGACCTCTCGTACTGCAAATAACAGGGGGTCAAGCCATTTATCCCAATTTCTAGCATCTTCGTGTACGAATTTACGTATCATATTCTTGAGCGTTTTATTAAATCGTTCCACTAGGCCATCTGTCTGCGGATGGTACACGCTAGTGCGAATTGATTTAATGCCCAATAGATCGTAAAGTTCGCGAAGTGTGCGTGACATAAATGTTGTGCCTTGATCGGTGAGGATTTCCTTTGGAATCCCCACCCGGGAGATTATTTTGAAGAGTGCCGCAGCAACACTGTGTGCTGAGATGTTGCTTAGAGGCACTGCTTCCAGATATCGCGTTGCGTAATCCACTAGGACTAACACAAAACGATGTCCCCGTGCTGTCCGCTCTAATGGCCCGACGAGGTCCATTCCAATTCTTTCGAAGGGGACCTCGATTAACGGAAGAGGGCGCAATGGCGCTTTTGGGGTGGCCGGTGGGTTTACCAGCTGGCATTCACGGCACGCCGCACACCACCTGCGGACGTCGCCGGAAATGCCCGGCCAATAAAAACGGGCTATTAAACGGAGAAGTGTTTTTCTTTCTCCTAGGTGACCCGCCATAGGATTATAATGAGCTGCCTGGAATAACATTTCCCCGCGGCTCCGTGGAATCAACAATTGAGTGATACTTTCTTTTGTTTGAGTGTCCTGCGTCACTCTGTACAACCGCTCATTTATAATCGCAAAATAGGGGTATGCGAGAGCGATGTCCGGCTGGAGACGCTGACCATCAATCGTCTTCACCTGGTCAAACGCGTGCTTAAGGGTCTCATCCCATGACTGCTCCAAAGGGAAATCTACGTCAGGGAATTCCCTGCGAAGGGGAGGGGCGGAAGACCCTCCCCTTCCCTCGTCATCCCGATTCAGAGCAGCCGAGGATGGCCCCGGCTCCGCCTCCCCTGCCAAAGCATCGCACATCGCACATCTCCCCAGTCTAATGCAGGACCCATCCTTCCCAGTTCCCCCCAATACATGCTTAAATCCAGGCCGATCGGTCCCCAAAATCAGAGGATGGGTGAGGCGGGAACTAACCGCTGCCTCCACTTTATGCTTTTTTCCCCGTAATTTAAGCAGCAAAGTCACCATCGGATAGCTGTGAACATCCCCGTGCACACACCTCACCCTTACCCGCTTAGCCGTGCCCAAAGCCTCAGGTTGAACCAAGCGTTGATGGATGGTGGTCTGATTACAACCGGTATCCAGCAAAGCTTGGTGTGTACCCCCCTGGATTCTTACCGGAACCCGGTACGCTCCAGCCCGATCGGGGGCAGCGTGTGGGAGATCGGCGACCCGGACCACCACCCCCACCTTCATCAACGGACACCGCTCGTGGAAGTGGCTCGGGTCCCCGGACCTCCGTCAGGCCGGCCCAGGCACCACACCCGTACCTGCTTCAACGGACGCCCCCACCTGAGGGGGAGAGCGGCTGTAGGTTATGGAGGGGGGATGTGATGAGGCTGTCCTCTGGGATGTTGAACTCTGCCAGGCTCCTCGCCTGCGTGGGGCAGTAACGGGACCTGGAGAGAGAACAGAGGAAGAGGGTTGGGGGGAGTGGGGAAGAGCAGAAGTAAACACAGGGGAAGGGGGAAGAGAGGGAGAGAGAGAGAGAGAGAAAGCGAGCTCGTCCGCCCTCGGGATCACCGCGATATGGTCCTCCGCCAACTGGACGGCAGCTTCCAGCGACGCCGGGCGGTGGCACTGGACCCACTCCGCCGTTTTCTGGGGCAAGCGTTGGATGAACTGCTCCAGCACCACCTGTTCGACGAGACCCTCGACATCGCGGTCCCCCACTAACAGCCACCTCCGGCAGGCATCACGGAGCCGCTGGGCAAAAGCAAACGGGCGGTCGGACTTCTCTAGCTTCATGCCCCAGAAGCGTTGTCGGTTTTCCTCGGGGCTCCGACCTACCCGCTGCAAGATGGCTTTCTTTAAATCGGCGTAGGCCAGGAGGCTTGTTGTCGGCAGTTGTTGCGCCGCGAGTTGGGCTTCCCCGGACAAGAGAGGAATGAGGCGGGCTGCCCATTGGTCTTGCGGCCAGCCCCAGATTTCCGCCGTTCTCTCGAACAAATCTATAAAGGCTTCTGCATCGTCGGCCGCCCCCATCTTCTGTAACGTGGGCGGCGGCAGCGTGGCACGGGCGTCCGGGGTCGCGGCTGTGACTGGTGAGGCCTCCTGGCTGAGCAGGCTCCGAATGATGCGGCGATCCTCTGCTTGAGCCCGCATGATCTCGAAGAACCGCCGATCTTGGTCCTGCCTGAACTCAAGCAGGGACTGTTGGTGGCTCTGATGGAGGGTAGCAAGGGACTGGAGGACTTCGGCCAGCTGGGAGGACTCTACGGGGTGACCCTTCTCCATCGTTGGAAGTGTTCCCGGGTTTCGGCACCAGTGTAACGGGTTCAGAAGACTGACGAGGAGGGTGGACACAGAGGTGGGGGTGTAACTCAAAAAGGTAAGCTTTTAATTGATATTTGGGGAAAACAGTGTACACAGAACAATCTTTACAAGGGCTCCCTCTCATAGCCAACACTGGACTGGCATTCTCTCCCTAACTGGCGGTGCTGTGGCTCTTTTATGCCGCTCTCCCCGTGCTCACTGGAATTAGAGACAGGTGTTAGACATAATTTAGCTCAGGTGCAAGCGCCCTTACCGCTTTCCCTCTCTGGACAGGCGCTTGACCACGCCCCCGCTGCCACACCAACACAACCCCTAAACCCGACACAACCCCTAAACCCAACACATCCCCTAAACCCAACACAACCCCTAAACCCAACACATCCCCTAAACCCAACCCACCCCTAAACCCAACACATCCCCTAAACCCAACACAACCCCTAAACCCAACACATCCCCTAAACCCAACACAACCCCTAAACCCAACACATCCCCTAAACCCAACACAACCCCTAAACCCAACCCATCCCCTAAACCCAACACAACCCCTAAACCCAACACATCCCCTAAACCCAACACAACCCCTAAACCCAACACAACCCCTAAACCCAACCCATCCCCTAAACCCGACACAACCCTAAACCCGACACAACCCCTAAACCCAACCCATCCCCTAAACCCAACCCATCCCCTAAACTCGACACAACCCTAAACCTGCCACATCCCCTAAACCCAACACAACCCCTAAACCCGACACATCCCCTAAACCCAACCCATCCCCTAAACCCAACCCATCCCCTAAACCCAACACAACCCCTAAACCCAACACATCCCCTAAACCCAACACAACCCCTAAACCCAACACATCCCCTAAACCCAACACACCCCCTAAACCCAACACATCCCCTAAACCCAACACACGCCCTAAACCCAACACACCCCCTAAACCCAACACAACCCCTAAACCCAACACAACCCCTAAACCCAACCCACCCCTAAACCCAACACAACCCCTAAACCCAACACATCCCCTAAACCCAACACAACCCCTAAACCCAACACAACCCCTAAACCCAACACATCCCCTAAACCCAACACAACCCCTAAACCCAACACATCCCCTAAACCCAACACAACCCCTAAACCCAACACATCCCCTAAACCCAACACATCCCCTAAACCTAACACACCCCCTAAACCCAACACATCCCCTAAACCCAACACATGCCCTAAACCCAACCCACCCCTAATCCCAACACAACCTCTAAACCCAACACATCCCCTAAACCCAACACATCCCCTAAACCCAACACATCCCCTAAACCTAACACACCCCCTAAACCCAAAACATCCCCTAAACCTAACACACCCCCTAAACCCAACACATCCCCTAAACCCAACACAACCCCTAAACCCAACACATCCCCTAAACCCAACACATCCCCTAAACCCAACACACGCCCTAAACCCAACACACGCCCTAAACCCAACCCATCCCTAAACCCAACCCACCCTAAACCCAACACAACCCCTAAACCCAACACATCCCCTAAACCCAACACAACCCCTAAACCCAACACATCCCCTAAAACCAACACAACCCCTAAACCCAACACATCCCCTAAACCCAACACAACCCCTAAACCCAACACATCCCCTAAACCTAACACACCCCCTAAACCCAACACATCCCCTAAACCCAACACATGCCCTAAACCCAACACACCCCCTAAACCCAACACATCCCCTAAACCCAACACAACCCCTAAACCCAACACATCCCCTAAACCCAACCCACCCCGAATCCCAACACAACCTCTAAACTCAACACATCCCCTAAACCTAACACACCCCTAAACCCAACACATCCCCTAAACCCAACACAACCCCTAAACCCAACACATCCCCTAAACCCAACACAACCCCTAAACCCAACACATCCCCTAAACCCAACACAACCCCTAAACTCAACACATCCCCTAAACCCAAAACAACCCCTAAACCCAACACATCCCCTAAACCTAACACACCCCCTAAACCCAACACATCCCCTAAACCCAACACATGCCCTAAACCCAACACACCCCCTAAACCCAACACATCCCCTAAACCCAACACAACCCCTAAACCCAACACATCCCCTAAACCCAACACATCCCCTAAACCCAACCCACCCCGAATCCCAACACAACCTCTAAACTCAACACATCCCCTAAACCTAACACACCCCCTAAACCCAACACATCCCCTAAACCCAACACACCCCCTAAACCCAACACATCCCCTAAACCCAACACAACCCCTAAACCCAACACATCCCCTAAACCCAACCCACCCATAAACTCAACACAACCCCTAAACCCAACACATCCCCTAAACCCAACCCACCCCTAAACCCAACCCAACCCCTAAACCCAACACCACCCCTAAACCCAACACAACCCCTAAACCCAACCCACCCCTACACCCAACCCATCCCCTAAACCCAACACATCCCCTAAACCCAACACATCCCCTAAACCCAACCCACCCCTAAACCCAACACATCCCCTAAACCCAACCCACCCCTAAACCCAACACAACCCCTAAACCCAACACTACCCCTAAACCCAACACATCCCCTGAACCCCACACTACCCCTGAACCCAACACTACCCCTAAACCCAACACATCCCCTAACCCCAACACAACCCCTAAACCCAACACAACCCCTAAACCCAACACTACCCCTAAACACAACACTACCCCTAAACCCAACACATCCCCTAAACCCAACACAACCCCTAAACCCAACACAACCCCTAAACCCAACACTACCCCTAAACCCAACACTACCCCTAAACCCAACACATCCCCTAAACCCAACACAACCCCTAAACCCAACACAACCCCTAAACCCAACCCACCCCTAACCCCTACACATCCCCTAAATCCAACACAACCCCTAAACCCAACACATCCCTAAACCCAACACATCCCTAAACCCAACACATCCCCTAAACCCAACCCATCCCCTAAACCCAACACACCCCCTTAACCCAACCCATCCCCTAAACCCAACACAACCCCTAAACCCAACACAACCCCTAAACCCAACCCATCCCCTAAACCCAACACAACCCCTAAACCCAACACATCCCTAAACCCAACCCATCCCCTAAACCCAAACCATCCCCTAAACCCAACCCAACCCCTAAACCCAACCCATCCCCTAAACCCAACCCATCCCCTAAACCCAACACATCCCCTAAACCCAACACACCCCCTAAACCCAACACATCCCCTAAACCCAACACATCCCCTAAACCCAACACATCCCCTAAACCCAACACAACCTCTAAACTCAACACATCCCCTAAACCTAACACACCCCCTAAACCCAACACATCCCCTAAACCCAACACACGCCCTAAACCCAACACACCCCCTAAACCCAACACATCCCCTAAACCCAACACAACCCCTAAACCCAACACATCCCCTAAACCCAACCCACCCATAAACCCAACACAACCCCTAAACCCAACACATCCCCTAAACCCAACCCACGCCTAAACCCAACCCAACACCTAAACCCAACACCACCCCTAAACCCAACACAACCCCTAAACCCAACCCACCCCTACACCCAACCCATCCCCTAAACCCAACCCATCCCCTAAACCCAACACATCCCCTAAACCCAACCCACCCCTAAACCCACCCCTAAACCCAACACATCCCCTAAACCCAACCCACCCCTAAACCCAACACAACCCCTAAACCCAACACATCCCCTAAACCCAACACATCCCCTGAACCCCACATTACCCCTGAACCCAACACTACCCCTAAACCCAACACATCCCCTAACCCCAACACAACCCCTAAACCCAACACAACCCCTAAACCCAACACTACCCCTAAACCCAACACAACCCCTAAACCCAACACATCCCCTAAACCCAACACACCCCCTAAACCCAACACATCCCCTAAACCCAACACACGCCCTAAACCCAACACACCCCCTAAACCCAACACAACCCCTAAACCCAACACAACCCCTAAACCCAACCCACCCCTAAACCCAACACAACCCCTAAACCCAACACATCCCCTAAACCCAACACAACCCCTAAACCCAACACAACCCCTAAACCCAACACATCCCCTAAACCCAACACAACCCCTAAACCCAACACATCCCCTAAACCCAACACAACCCCTAAACCCAACACATCCCCTAAACCCAACACATCCCCTAAACCTAACACACCCCCTAAACCCAACACATCCCCTAAACCCAACACATGCCCTAAACCCAACCCACCCCTAATCCCAACACAACCTCTAAACCCAACACATCCCCTAAACCCAACACATCCCCTAAACCCAACACATCCCCTAAACCTAACACACCCCCTAAACCCAAAACATCCCCTAAACCTAACACACCCCCTAAACCCAACACATCCCCTAAACCCAACACAACCCCTAAACCCAACACATCCCCTAAACCCAACACATCCCCTAAACCCAACACACGCCCTAAACCCAACACACGCCCTAAACCCAACCCATCCCTAAACCCAACCCACCCTAAACCCAACACAACCCCTAAACCCAACACATCCCCTAAACCCAACACAACCCCTAAACCCAACACATCCCCTAAAACCAACACAACCCCTAAACCCAACACATCCCCTAAACCCAACACAACCCCTAAACCCAACACATCCCCTAAACCTAACACACCCCCTAAACCCAACACATCCCCTAAACCCAACACATGCCCTAAACCCAACACACCCCCTAAACCCAACACATCCCCTAAACCCAACACAACCCCTAAACCCAACACATCCCCTAAACCCAACCCACCCCGAATCCCAACACAACCTCTAAACTCAACACATCCCCTAAACCTAACACACCCCTAAACCCAACACATCCCCTAAACCCAACACAACCCCTAAACCCAACACATCCCCTAAACCCAACACAACCCCTAAACCCAACACATCCCCTAAACCCAACACAACCCCTAAACTCAACACATCCCCTAAACCCAAAACAACCCCTAAACCCAACACATCCCCTAAACCTAACACACCCCCTAAACCCAACACATCCCCTAAACCCAACACATGCCCTAAACCCAACACACCCCCTAAACCCAACACATCCCCTAAACCCAACACAACCCCTAAACCCAACACATCCCCTAAACCCAACACATCCCCTAAACCCAACCCACCCCGAATCCCAACACAACCTCTAAACTCAACACATCCCCTAAACCTAACACACCCCCTAAACCCAACACATCCCCTAAACCCAACACACCCCCTAAACCCAACACATCCCCTAAACCCAACACAACCCCTAAACCCAACACATCCCCTAAACCCAACCCACCCATAAACTCAACACAACCCCTAAACCCAACACATCCCCTAAACCCAACCCACCCCTAAACCCAACCCAACCCCTAAACCCAACACCACCCCTAAACCCAACACAACCCCTAAACCCAACCCACCCCTACACCCAACCCATCCCCTAAACCCAACACATCCCCTAAACCCAACACATCCCCTAAACCCAACCCACCCCTAAACCCAACACATCCCCTAAACCCAACCCACCCCTAAACCCAACACAACCCCTAAACCCAACACTACCCCTAAACCCAACACATCCCCTGAACCCCACACTACCCCTGAACCCAACACTACCCCTAAACCCAACACATCCCCTAACCCCAACACAACCCCTAAACCCAACACAACCCCTAAACCCAACACTACCCCTAAACACAACACTACCCCTAAACCCAACACATCCCCTAAACCCAACACAACCCCTAAACCCAACACAACCCCTAAACCCAACACTACCCCTAAACCCAACACTACCCCTAAACCCAACACATCCCCTAAACCCAACACAACCCCTAAACCCAACACAACCCCTAAACCCAACCCACCCCTAACCCCTACACATCCCCTAAATCCAACACAACCCCTAAACCCAACACATCCCTAAACCCAACACATCCCTAAACCCAACACATCCCCTAAACCCAACCCATCCCCTAAACCCAACACACCCCCTTAACCCAACCCATCCCCTAAACCCAACACAACCCCTAAACCCAACACAACCCCTAAACCCAACCCATCCCCTAAACCCAACACAACCCCTAAACCCAACACATCCCTAAACCCAACCCATCCCCTAAACCCAAACCATCCCCTAAACCCAACCCAACCCCTAAACCCAACCCATCCCCTAAACCCAACCCATCCCCTAAACCCAACACATCCCCTAAACCCAACACACCCCCTAAACCCAACACATCCCCTAAACCCAACACATCCCCTAAACCCAACACATCCCCTAAACCCAACACAACCTCTAAACTCAACACATCCCCTAAACCTAACACACCCCCTAAACCCAACACATCCCCTAAACCCAACACACGCCCTAAACCCAACACACCCCCTAAACCCAACACATCCCCTAAACCCAACACAACCCCTAAACCCAACACATCCCCTAAACCCAACCCACCCATAAACCCAACACAACCCCTAAACCCAACACATCCCCTAAACCCAACCCACGCCTAAACCCAACCCAACACCTAAACCCAACACCACCCCTAAACCCAACACAACCCCTAAACCCAACCCACCCCTACACCCAACCCATCCCCTAAACCCAACCCATCCCCTAAACCCAACACATCCCCTAAACCCAACCCACCCCTAAACCCACCCCTAAACCCAACACATCCCCTAAACCCAACCCACCCCTAAACCCAACACAACCCCTAAACCCAACACATCCCCTAAACCCAACACATCCCCTGAACCCCACATTACCCCTGAACCCAACACTACCCCTAAACCCAACACATCCCCTAACCCCAACACAACCCCTAAACCCAACACAACCCCTAAACCCAACACTACCCCTAAACACAACACTACCCCTAAACCCAACACATCCCCTAAACCCAACACAACCCCTAAACCCAACACAACCCCTAAACCCAACACATCCCCTAAACCCAACACATCCCCTAAACCTAACACACCCCCTAAACCCAATACATCCCCTAAACCCAACACATGCCCTAAACCCAACCCACCCCTTATCCCAACACAACCTCTAAACCCAACACATCCCCTAAACCCAACACATCCCCTAAACCCAACACATCCCCTAAACCTAACACACCCCCTAAACCCAAAACATCCCCTAAACCTAACACACCCCCTAAACCCAACACATCCCCTAAACCCAACACAACCCCTAAACCCAACACATCCCCTAAACCCAACACATCCCCTAAACCCAACACACGCCCTAAACCCAACACACGCCCTAAACCCAACCCATCCCTAAACCCAACCCACCCTAAACCCAACACAACCCCTAAACCCAACACATCCCCTAAACCCAACACAACCCCTAAACCCAACACATCCCCTAAAACCAACACAACCCCTAAACCCAACACATCCCCTAAACCCAACACAACCCCTAAACCCAACACATCCCCTAAACCTAACACACCCCCTAAACCCAACACATCCCCTAAACCCAACACATGCCCTAAACCCAACACACCCCCTAAACCCAACACATCCCCTAAACCCAACACAACCCCTAAACCCAACACATCCCCTAAACCCAACCCACCCCGAATCCCAACACAACCTCTAAACTCAACACATCCCCTAAACCTAACACACCCCTAAACCCAACACATCCCCTAAACCCAACACAACCCCTAAACCCAACACATCCCCTAAACCCAACACAACCCCTAAACCCAACACATCCCCTAAACCCAACACAACCCCTAAACTCAACACATCCCCTAAACCCAAAACAACCCCTAAACCCAACACATCCCCTAAACCTAACACACCCCCTAAACCCAACACATCCCCTAAACCCAACACATGCCCTAAACCCAACACACCCCCTAAACCCAACACATCCCCTAAACCCAACACAACCCCTAAACCCAACACATCCCCTAAACCCAACACATCCCCTAAACCCAACCCACCCCGAATCCCAACACAACCTCTAAACTCAACACATCCCCTAAACCTAACACACCCCCTAAACCCAACACATCCCCTAAACCCAACACACCCCCTAAACCCAACACATCCCCTAAACCCAACACAACCCCTAAACCCAACACATCCCCTAAACCCAACCCACCCATAAACTCAACACAACCCCTAAACCCAACACATCCCCTAAACCCAACCCACCCCTAAACCCAACCCAACCCCTAAACCCAACACCACCCCTAAACCCAACACAACCCCTAAACCCAACCCACCCCTACACCCAACCCATCCCCTAAACCCAACACATCCCCTAAACCCAACACATCCCCTAAACCCAACCCACCCCTAAACCCAACACATCCCCTAAACCCAACCCACCCCTAAACCCAACACAACCCCTAAACCCAACACTACCCCTAAACCCAACACATCCCCTGAACCCCACACTACCCCTGAACCCAACACTACCCCTAAACCCAACACATCCCCTAACCCCAACACAACCCCTAAACCCAACACAACCCCTAAACCCAACACTACCCCTAAACACAACACTACCCCTAAACCCAACACATCCCCTAAACCCAACACAACCCCTAAACCCAACACAACCCCTAAACCCAACACTACCCCTAAACCCAACACTACCCCTAAACCCAACACATCCCCTAAACCCAACACAACCCCTAAACCCAACACAACCCCTAAACCCAACCCACCCCTAACCCCTACACATCCCCTAAATCCAACACAACCCCTAAACCCAACACATCCCTAAACCCAACACATCCCTAAACCCAACACATCCCCTAAACCCAACCCATCCCCTAAACCCAACACACCCCCTTAACCCAACCCATCCCCTAAACCCAACACAACCCCTAAACCCAACACAACCCCTAAACCCAACCCATCCCCTAAGCCCAACACAACCCCTAAACCCAACACATCCCTAAACCCAACCCATCCCCTAAACCCAAACCATCCCCTAAACCCAACCCAACCCCTAAACCCAACCCATCCCCTAAACCCAACCCATCCCCTAAACCCAACACATCCCCTAAACCCAACACACCCCCTAAACCCAACACATCCCCTAAACCCAACACATCCCCTAAACCCAACACAACCTCTAAACTCAACACATCCCCTAAACCTAACACACCCCCTAAACCCAACACATCCCCTAAACCCAACACACGCCCTAAACCCAACACACCCCCTAAACCCAACACATCCCCTAAACCCAACACAACCCCTAAACCCAACACATCCCCTAAACCCAACCCACCCATAAACCCAACACAACCCCTAAACCCAACACATCCCCTAAACCCAACCCACGCCTAAACCCAACCCAACACCTAAACCCAACACCACCCCTAAACCCAACACAACCCCTAAACCCAACCCACCCCTACACCCAACCCATCCCCTAAACCCAACCCATCCCCTAAACCCAACACATCCCCTAAACCCAACCCACCCCTAAACCCACCCCTAAACCCAACACATCCCCTAAACCCAACCCACCCCTAAACCCAACACAACCCCTAAACCCAACACATCCCCTAAACCCAACACATCCCCTGAACCCCACATTACCCCTGAACCCAACACTACCCCTAAACCCAACACATCCCCTAACCCCAACACAACCCCTAAACCCAACACAACCCCTAAACCCAACACTACCCCTAAACACAACACTACCCCTAAACCCAACACATCCCCTAAACCCAACACAACCCCTAAACCCAACACAACCCCTAAACCCAACACTACCCCTAAACCCAACACATCCCCTAAACCCAACACAACCCCTAAACCCAACACAACCCCTAAACCCAACCCACCCCTAACCCCAACACATCCCCTAAACCCAACACAACCCCTAAACCCAACACATCCCCTAAACCCAACACATCCCTAAACCCAACACATCCCTAAACCCAACACATCCCCTAAACCCAACCCATCCCCTAAACCCAAACCATCCCCTAAACCCAACACAACCCCTAAACCCAACCCATCCCCTAAACCCAACCCATCCCCTAAACCCAACACATACCCTAAACCCAACACACCCCCTAAACCCAACACATCCCCTAAACCCAACACATCCCCTAAACCCAACCCACCCCGAATCCCAACACAACCTCTAAACTCAACACATCCCCTAAACCTAACACACCCCCTAAACCCAACACATCCCCTAAACCCAACACACGCCCTAAACCCAACACACCCCCTAAACCCAACACATCCCCTAAACCCAACACAACCCCTAAACCCAACACATCCCCTAAACCCAACCCACCCATAAACCCAACACAACCCCTAAACCCAACACATCCCCTAAACCCAACCCACCCCTAAACCCAACCCACCCCTAAACCCAACCCAACCCCTAAACCCAACACCACCCCTAAACCCAACACAACCCCTAAACCCAACCCACCCCTACACCCAACCCATCCCCTAAACCCAACCCATCCCCTAAACCCAACACATCCCCTAAACCCAACCCACCCCTAAACCCACCCCTAAACCCAACACATCCCCTAAACCCAACACAACCCCTAAACCCAACACATCCCCTAAACCCAACACATCCCCTAAACCCAACACCACCCCTAAACCCAACACAACCCCTAAACCCAACACATCCCCTAAACCCAACCCATCCCCTAAACCCAACACATTCCCTAAACCCAACACATCCCCTAACCCCAACACAACCCCTAAACCCAACACTTCCCCTAAACCCAACACAACCCCTAAACCCAACACAACCCCTAAACCCAACACATCCCCTAAACCCAACACAACCCCTAAACCCAACCCATCCCCTAAACCCAACACAACCCCTAAACCCAACACATCCCCTAAACCCAACACAACCCCTAAACCCAACACATCCCCTAAACCCAACACATCCCCTAAACCCAACACTACCCCTAAACCCAACACAACCCCTAAACCCAACACATCCCCTGAACCCCACACTACCCCTAAACCCAACACTATCCCTAAACCCAACACATCCCCTAACCCCAACACACCCCCTAAACCCAACACATCCCCTAACCCCAACACAACCCCTAAACCCAACACAACCCCTAAACCCAACACATCCCCTAAACCCAACACAACCCCTAAACCCACCACAACCCCTAAACCCAACACTACCCCTAAACCCAACACATCCCCTAAACCCAACACAACCCCTAAACCCAACACAACCCCTAAACCCAACTCAACCCCTAACCCCAACACATCCCGTAAACCCAACACACCCCCTAAACCCAACCCAACCCCTAAACCCAACCCATCCCCTAAACCCAACACAACCCCTAAACCCAACACACCCCCTAAACCCAACACAACCCCTAAACCCAACCCACCCCTAACCCCAACACATCCCCTAAACCCAACACAACCCCTAAACCCAACACATCCCCTAAACCCAACACATCCCCTAAACCCAACACATCCCTAAACCCAACCTATCCCCTAAACCCAACACACCCCCTAAACCCAACACAACCCCTAAACCCAACCCATCCCCTAAACCCAACCCATCCCCTAAACCCAACCCAACCCCTAAACCCAACACATCCCTAAACCCAACACATCCCTAAACCCAACCCATCCCCTAATCCCAACACAACCCCTAATCCCAACACAACCCCTAAACCCAACACAACCCCTAAACCTAACACAACCCCTAAACCCAACACATCTCCTAAACCCAACACAACCCCTAAGCCCAACACATCCCCTAAACCCAACACACCCCCTAAACCCAACACATCCCCTAAACCCAACACAACCCCTAAACCCAACACACCCCCTAAACCCAACACACCCCCTAAACCCAACACATCCCCTAAACCCAACACAACCCCTTAACCCAACACAACCCCTAAACCCAACACACCCCCTAAACCCAACACACCCCCTAAACCCGACACAACCCCTAAACCCGACACATCCCCTAAACCCAACACATCCCCTAAACCCAACACATCCCCTAAACCCAACCCACCCCTAAACCCAACACATCCCCTAAACCCAACACACCCCCTAAACCCAACACATCCCCTAAACCCAACCCATCCCCTAATCCCAACACAACCCCTAAACCCAACACAACCCCTAAACCCGACACACCCCCTAAACCCAACACAACCCCTAAACCCAACTCATCCCCTAAACCCAACCCCTAAACCCAACACATCCCCTAAACCCAACCCACCCCTAAACCCAACACATCCCCTAAACCCAACACAACCCCTAAACCCAACACACCCCCTAAACCCAACACACCCCCTAAACCCAACCCATCCCCTAAACCCAACACATCCCCTAAACCCAACACAACCCCTAAACCCAACACATCCCCTAAACCCGACACACCCCCTAAACCCAACACAACCCCTAATCCCAACACAACCCCTAAACCCAACACAACCCCTAAACCCGACACATCCCCTAAACCCAACCCACCCCTAAACCCAACACATCCCCTAAACCCAACACAACCCCTAAACCCAACACATCCCCTAAACCCAACACATCCCCTAAACCCAACCCATCCCCTAAACCCAACACAACCCCTAAACCCAACACATCCCCTAAACCCGACACATCCCCTAAACCCAACCCATCCCCTAAACCCAACACATCCCCTAAACCCGACACATCCCCTAAACCCAACCCATCCCCTAATCCCAACACAACCCCTAAACCCAACACAACCCCTAAACCCGACACACCCCCTAAACCCAACACAACCCCTAAACCCAACTCATCCCCTAAACCCAACCCCTAAACCCAACACATCCCCTAAACCCAACCCACCCCTAAACCCAACACATCCCCTAAACCCAACACAACCCCTAAACCCAACACACCCCCTAAACCCAACACACCCCCTAAACCCAACCCATCCCCTAAACCCAACACATCCCCTAAACCCAACACAACCCCTAAACCCAACACATCCCCTAAACCCAACACATCCCCTAAACCCAACACAACCCCTAAACCCAACACACCCCCTAAACCCAACACACCCCCTAAACCCAACCCATCCCCTAAACCCAACACATCCCCTAAACCCAACACAACCCCTAAACCCAACACATCCCCTAAACCCAACACATCCCCTAAACCCAACACAACCCCTAAACTCAACACATCCCCTAAACCCAAAACAACCCCTAAACCCAACACATCCCCTAAACCTAACACACCCCCTAAACCCAACACATCCCCTAAACCCAACACATGCCCTAAACCCAACACACCCCCTAAACCCAACACATCCCCTAAACCCAACACAACCCCTAAACCCAACACATCCCCTAAACCCAACACATCCCCTAAACCCAACCCACCCCGAATCCCAACACAACCTCTAAACTCAACACATCCCCTAAACCTAACACACCCCCTAAACCCAACACATCCCCTAAACCCAACACACCCCCTAAACCCAACACATCCCCTAAACCCAACACAACCCCTAAACCCAACACATCCCCTAAACCCAACCCACCCATAAACTCAACACAACCCCTAAACCCAACACATCCCCTAAACCCAACCCACCCCTAAACCCAACCCAACCCCTAAACCCAACACCACCCCTAAACCCAACACAACCCCTAAACCCAACCCACCCCTACACCCAACCCATCCCCTAAACCCAACCCATCCCCTAAACCCAACACATCCCCTAAACCCAACACATCCCCTAAACCCAACCCACCCCTAAACCCAACACATCCCCTAAACCCAACCCACCCCTAAACCCAACACAACCCCTAAACCCAACACTACCCCTAAACCCAACACAACCCCTAAACCCAACACATCCCCTAAACCCAACACATCCCCTAAACCCAACACTACCCCTAAACCCAACACAACCCCTAAACCCAACACATCCCCTGAACCCCACACTACCCCTAAACCCAACACTACCCCTAAACCCAACACATCCCCTAACCCCAACACACCCCCTAAACCCAACACATCCCCTAACCCCAACACAACCCCTAATCCCAACACAACCCCTAAACCCAACACATCCCCTAAACCCAACACAACCCCTAAACCCACCACAACCCCTAAACCCAACACTACCCCTAAACCCAACACATCCCCTAAACCCAACACAACCCCTAAACCCAACACAACCCCTAAACCCAACTCAACCCCTAACCCCAACACATCCCGTAAACCCAACACACCCCCTAAACCCAACCCAACCCCTAAACCCAACCCATCCCCTAAACCCAACACAACCCCTAAACCCAACACACCCCCTAAACCCAACACAACCCCTAAACCCAACCCACCCCTAACCCCAACACATCCCCTAAACCCAACACAACCCCTAAACCCAACACATCCCCTAAACCCAACACATCCCCTAAACCCAACACATCCCTAAACCCAACCTATCCCCTAAACCCAACACACCCCCTAAACCCAACACAACCCCTAAACCCAACCCATCCCCTAAACCCAACCCATCCCCTAAACCCAACCCAACCCCTAAACCCAACACATCCCTAAACCCAACACATCCCTAAACCCAACCCATCCCCTAATCCCAACACAACCCCTAATCCCAACACAACCCCTAAACCCAACACAACCCCTAAACCTAACACAACCCCTAAACCCAACACATCTCCTAAACCCAACACAACCCCTAAGCCCAACACATCCCCTAAACCCAACACACCCCCTAAACCCAACACATCCCCTAAACCCAACACAACCCCTAAACCCAACACACCCCCTAAACCCAACACATCCCCTAAACCCAACACAACCCCTTAACCCAACACAACCCCTAAACCCAACACACCCCCTAAACCCAACACACCCCCTAAACCCGACACAACCCCTAAACCCGACACATCCCCTAAACCCAACACATCCCCTAAACCCAACACATCCCCTAAACCCAACCCACCCCTAAACCCAACACATCCCCTAAACCCAACACACCCCCTAAACCCAACACATCCCCTAAACCCAACCCATCCCCTAATCCCAACACAACCCCTAAACCCAACACAACCCCTAAACCCGACACACCCCCTAAACCCAACACAACCCCTAAACCCAACTCATCCCCTAAACCCAACCCCTAAACCCAACACATCCCCTAAACCCAACCCACCCCTAAACCCAACACATCCCCTAAACCCAACACAACCACTAAACCCAACACACCCCCTAAACCCAACACACCCCCTAAACCCAACCCATCCCCTAAACCCAACACATCCCCTAAACCCAACACAACCCCTAAACCCAACACATCCCCTAAACCCGACACACCCCCTAAACCCAACACAACCCCTAATCCCAACACAACCCCTAAACCCAACACAACCCCTAAACCCGACACATCCCCTAAACCCAACCCACCCCTAAACCCAACACATCCCCTAAACCCAACACAACCCCTAAACCCAACACATCCCCTAAACCCAACACATCCCCTAAACCCAACCCATCCCCTAAACCCAACACAACCCCTAAACCCAACACATCCCCTAAACCCGACACATCCCCTAAACCCAACCCATCCCCTAAACCCAACACATCCCCTAAACCCGACACATCCCCTAAACCCAACCCATCCCCTAATCCCAACACAACCCCTAAACCCAACACAACCCCTAAACCCGACACACCCCCTAAACCCAACACAACCCCTAAACCCAACTCATCCCCTAAACCCAACCCCTAAACCCAACACATCCCCTAAACCCAACCCACCCCTAAACCCAACACATCCCCTAAACCCAACACAACCCCTAAACCCAACACACCCCCTAAACCCAACACACCCCCTAAACCCAACCCATCCCCTAAACCCAACACATCCCCTAAACCCAACACAACCCCTAAACCCAACACATCCCCTAAACCCAACACATCCCCTAAACCCAACACAACCCCTAAACCCAACACACCCCCTAAACCCAACACACCCCCTAAACCCAACCCATCCCCTAAACCCAACACATCCCCTAAACCCAACACAACCCCTAAACCCAACACATCCCCTAAACCCAACACATCCCCTAAACCCAACACAACCCCTAAACTCAACACATCCCCTAAACCCAAAACAACCCCTAAACCCAACACATCCCCTAAACCTAACACACCCCCTAAACCCAACACATCCCCTAAACCCAACACATGCCCTAAACCCAACACACCCCCTAAACCCAACACATCCCCTAAACCCAACACAACCCCTAAACCCAACACATCCCCTAAACCCAACACATCCCCTAAACCCAACCCACCCCGAATCCCAACACAACCTCTAAACTCAACACATCCCCTAAACCTAACACACCCCCTAAACCCAACACATCCCCTAAACCCAACACACCCCCTAAACCCAACACATCCCCTAAACCCAACACAACCCCTAAACCCAACACATCCCCTAAACCCAACCCACCCATAAACTCAACACAACCCCTAAACCCAACACATCCCCTAAACCCAACCCACCCCTAAACCCAACCCAACCCCTAAACCCAACACCACCCCTAAACCCAACACAACCCCTAAACCCAACCCACCCCTACACCCAACCCATCCCCTAAACCCAACCCATCCCCTAAACCCAACACATCCCCTAAACCCAACACATCCCCTAAACCCAACCCACCCCTAAACCCAACACATCCCCTAAACCCAACCCACCCCTAAACCCAACACAACCCCTAAACCCAACACTACCCCTAAACCCAACACATCCCCTGAACCCCACACTACCCCTGAACCCAACACTACCCCTAAACCCAACACATCCCCTAACCCCAACACAACCCCTAAACCCAACACAACCCCTAAACCCAACACTACCCCTAAACACAACACTACCCCTAAACCCAACACATCCCCTAAACCCAACACAACCCCTAAACCCAACACAACCCCTAAACCCAACACTACCCCTAAACCCAACACTACCCCTAAACCCAACACATCCCCTAAACCCAACACAACCCCTAAACCCAACACAACCCCTAAACCCAACCCACCCCTAAACCCAACACAACCCCTTAACCCCTACACATCCCCTAAATCCAACACAACCCCTAAACCCAACACATCCCTAAACCCAACACATCCCTAAACCCAACACATCCCCTAAACCCAACCCATCCCCTAAACCCAACACACCCCCTTAACCCAACCCATCCCCTAAACCCAACACAACCCCTAAACCCAACACAACCCCTAAACCCAACCCATCCCCTAAACCCAACACAACCCCTAAACCCAACACATCCCTAAACCCAACCCATCCCCTAAACCCAAACCATCCCCTAAACCCAACACAACCCCTAAACCCAACCCATCCCCTAAACCCAACCCATCCCCTAAACCCAACACATCCCCTAAACCCAACACACCCCCTAAACCCAACACATCCCCTAAACCCAACACATCCCCTAAACCCAACACATCCCCTAAACCCAACCCACCCCGAATCCCAACACAACCTCTAAACTCAACACATCCCCTAAACCTAACACACCCCCTAAACCCAACACATCCCCTAAAACCAACACACGCCCTAAACCCAACACACCCCCTAAACCCAACACATCCCCTAAACCCAACACAACCCCTAAACCCAACACATCCCCTAAACCCAACCCACCCATAAACCCAACACAACCCCTAAACCCAACACATCCCCTAAACCCAACCCACGCCTAAACCCAACCCAACCCCTAAACCCAACACCACCCCTAAACCCAACACAACCCCTAAACCCAACCCACCCCTACACCCAACCCATCCCCTAAACCCAACCCATCCCCTAAACCCAACACATCCCCTAAACCCAACCCACCCCTAAACCCACCCCTAAACCCAACACATCCCCTAAACCCAACCCACCCCTAAACCCAACACAACCCCTAAACCCAACACATCCCCTAAACCCAACACATCCCCTGAACCCCACATTACCCCTGAACCCAACACTACCCCTAAACCCAACACATCCCCTAACCCCAACACAACCCCTAAACCCAACACAACCCCTAAACCCAACACTACCCCTAAACACAACACTACCCCTAAACCCAACACATCCCCTAAACCCAACACAACCCCTAAACCCAACACAACCCCTAAACCCAACACTACCCCTAAACCCAACACTACCCCTAAACCCAACACATCCCCTAAACCCAACACAACCCCTAAACCCAACACAACCCCTAAACCCAACCCACCCCTAACCCCAACACATCCCCTAAACCCAACACAACCCCTAAACCCAACACATCCCCTAAACCCAACACATCCCTAAACCCAACACATCCCCTAAACCCAACCCACCCCTAACCCCAACACATCCCCTAAACCCAACACAACCCCTAAACCCAACACATCCCCTAAACCCAACACACCCCCTAAACCCAACACATCCCCTAAACCCAACCCACCCCGAATCCCAACACAACCTCTAAACTCAACACATCCCCTAAACCTAACACACCCCCTAAACCCAACACATCCCCTAAACCCAACACACGCCCTAAACCCAACACAACCCCTAAACCCAACACATCCCCTAAACCCAACCCACCCATAAACCCAACACAACCCCTAAACCCAACACATCCCCTAAACCCAACCCACCCCTAAACCCAACCCAACCCCTAAACCCAACACCACCCCTAAACCCAACACAACCCCTAAACCCAACCCACCCCTACACCCAACCCATCCCCTAAACCCAACCCATCCCCTAAACCCAACACATCCCCTAAACCCAACCCACCCCTAAACCCACCCCTAAACCCAACACATCCCCTAAACCCAACACAACCCCTAAACCCAACACATCCCCTAAACCCAACCCATCCCCTAAACCCAACACCACCCCTAAACCCAACACAACCCCTAAACCCAACACATCCCCTAAACCCAACCCATCCCCTAAACCCAACACATTCCCTAAACCCAACACATCCCCTAACCCCAACACAACCCCTAAACCCAACACATCCCCTAAACCCAACACAACCCCTAAACCCAACACAACCCCTAAACCCAACACATCCCCTAAACCCAACTCAACCCCTAAACCCAACCCATCCCGTAAACCCAACACTAACCCTAACCCAACACAACCCCTAAACCCAACACATCCCTAAACCCAACACATCCCTAAACCCAACACACCCCCTTAACCCAACCCATCCCCTAAACCCAACACAACCCCTAAACCCAACACAACCCCTAAACCCAACCCATCCCCTAAACCCAACACAACCCCTAAACCCAACCCATCCCCTAAACCCAACACAACCCCTAAACCCAACAAAACCCTTAAACCCAACCCATCCCCTAAACCCAACACAACCCCTAAACCCAACACATCCCTAAACCCAACCCATCCCCTAAACCCAAACCATCCCCTAAACCCAACACAACCCCTAAACCCAACACAACCCCTAAACTCAACACATCCCCTAAACCCAACACACCCCCTAAACCCAACACAACCCCTAAACCCAACACATCCCCTAAACCCAACACACCCCCTAAACCCAACACAACCTCTAAACCCAAAACACCCCCTAAACCCAACACAACCCCTAAACCCAACACAACCCCTAAACCCAACCCAACACCTAAACCCAACACACCCCCTAAACCCAACACAACCCCTAAACCCAGCACAACCCCTAAACCCAACACATCCCCTAAACCCAGCACAACCCCTAAACCCAACACATCCCCTAAACCCAACACATCCCTAAACCCAACACATCCCCTAAACCCAACCCATCCCCTAAACCCAACACACCCACTAAACCCAACCCATCCCCTAAACCCAACACAACCCCTAAACCCAACACAACCCCTAAACCCAACCCATCCCCTAAACCCAACAGAACCCCTAAACCCAACCCATCCCTAAACCCAACCCATCCCCTAAACCCAACCCATCCCCTAAACCCAACACACCCCCTAAACCCAACACAACCCCTAAACCCAACACACCCCCTAAACCCAACACAACCCCTAAACCCAACACATCCCCTAAACCCAACACAACCCCTAAGCCCAACACATCCCCTAAACCCAACACACCCCCTAAACCCAACACATCCCCTAAACCCAACACAACCCCTAAACCCAACACAACCCCTGAACCCAACACATCCCCTAAACCCAACACACCCCCTAAACCCAACACATCCCCTAAACCCAACACACCCCCTAAACCCAACACATCCCCTAAACCCAACACCACCCCTAAACCCAACACATCCCCTAAACCCAACACATCCCCGAAACCCAACACAACCCCTAAACCCAACACACCCCCTAAACCCAACACAACCCCTAAACCCAACACATCCCCTAAACCCAACACACCCCCTAAACCCAACACAACCCCTAAACCCAAAACACCCCCTAAACCCAACACAACCCCTAAACCCAACACAACCCCTAAACCCAACTCAAACCCTAAACCCAACACATCCCGTAAACCCAACACACCCCCTAAACCCAACCCATCCCCTAAACCCAACACAACCCCTAAACCCAACCCATCCCCTAAACCCAACCCAACCCCTAAACCCAACACACCCCCTAAACCCAACACAACCCCTAAACCCAACCCACCCCTAACCCCATCACATCCCCTAAACCCAACACAACCCCTAAACCCAACACATCCCCTAAACCCAACACATCCCTAAACCCAACACATCCCCTAAACCCAACCCATCCCCTAAACCCAACACACCCCCTTAACCCAACCCATCCCCTAAACCCAACACAACCCCTAAACCCAACAAAACCCTTAAACCCAACCCATCCCCTAAACCCAACACAACCCCTAAACCCAACACATCCCTAAACCCAACCCATCCCCTAAACCCAAACCATCCCCTAAACCCAACACAACCCCTAAACCCAACACAACCCCTAAACTCAACACATCCCCTAAACCCAACACATCCCCTAAACCCAACACACCCCCTAAACCCAACACATCCCCTAAACCCAACACATCCCCTAAACCCAACACATCCCCTAAACCCAACGCATCCCCTAAACCCAACGCATCCCCTAAACCCAACGCAACCCCTAAACCCAACGCAACCCCTAAACCCAACACAACCCCTAAACCCAACACATCCCTAAACCAACACAACACCTAAACCCAACACTACCCCTAAACCCAACACAACCCCTAAACCCAACACATCCCCTAAACCCAACACAACCCCTAAACCCAACACATCCCCTGAACCCCACACTACCCCTAAACCCAACACTACCCCTAACCCCAACACACCCCCTAAACCCAACACATCCCCTAAACCCAACTCAACCCCTAAACTCAACACTACCCCTAAACCCAACACATCCCCTAAACCCCACACTACCCCTGAACCCAACACTACCCCTAAACCCAACACATCCCCTAACCCCAACACAACCCCTAAACCCAACACAACCCCTAAACCCAACACTACCCCTAAACCCAACACATCCCCTAAACCCAACACAACCCCTAAACCCAACACAACCCCTAAACCCAACCCACCCCTAACCCCAACACATCCCCTAAACCCAACACAACCCCTAAACCCAACACATCCCTAAACCCAACACATCCCTAAACCCAACACACCCCCTTAACCCAACCCATCCCCTAAACCCAACACAACCCCTAAACCCAACACAACCCCTAAACCCAACCCATCCCCTAAACCCAACACAACCCCTAAACCCAACCCATCCCCTAAACCCAACAAAACCCTTAAACCCAACCCATCCCCTAAACCCAACACAACCCCTAAACCCAACACATCCCTAAACCCAACCCATCCCCTAAACCCAAACCATCCCCTAAACCCAACACAACCCCTAAACCCAACACAACCCCTAAACTCAACACATCCCCTAAACCCAACACATCCCCTAAACCCAACACACCCCCTAAACCCAACACATCCCCTAAACCCAACACATCCCCTAACCCCAACACATCCCCTAAACCCAACGCATCCCCTAAACCCAACGCATCCCCTAAACCCAACGCAACCCCTAAACCCAACACAACCCCTAAACCCAACACATCCCTAAACCAACACAACACCTAAACCCAACACTACCCCTAAACCCAACACAACCCCTAAACCCAACACATCCCCTAAACCCAACACAACCCCTAAACCCAACACATCCCCTGAACCCCACACTACCCCTAAACCCAACACTACCCCTAACCCCAACACACCCCCTAAACCCAACACATCCCCTAAACCCAACTCAACCCCTAAACTCAACACTACCCCTAAACCCAACACATCCCCTGAACCCCACACTACCCCTGAACCCAACACTACCCCTAAACCCAACACATCCCCTAACCCCAACACAACCCCTAAACCCAACACAACCCCTAAACCCAACACTACCCCTAAACCCAACACATCCCCTAAACCCAACACAACCCCTAAACCCAACACAACCCCTAAACCCAACCCACCCCTAACCCCAACACATCCCCTAAACCCAACACAACCCCTAAACCCAACACATCCCTAAACCCAACACATCCCTAAACCCAACACACCCCCTTAACCCAACCCATCCCCTAAACCCAACACAACCCCTAAACCCAACACAACCCCTAAACCCAACCCATCCCCTAAACCCAACACAACCCCTAAACCCAACACATCCCCTAAACCCAACCCATCCCCTAAACCCAACACCACCCCTAAACCCAACACAACCCCTAAACCCAACACATCCCCTAAACCCAACCCATCCCCTAAACCCAACACATTCCCTAAACCCAACACATCCCCTAACCCCAACACAACCCCTAAACCCAACACATCCCCTAAACCCAACACAACCCCTAAACCCAACACAACCCCTAAACCCAACACATCCCCTAAACCCAACACAACCCCTAAACCCAACCCATCCCCTAAACCCAACACAACCCCTAAACCCAACACATCCCCTAAACCCAACACAACCCCTAAACCCAACACATCCCCTAAACCCAACACATCCCCTAAACCCAACACTACCCCTAAACCCAACACAACCCCTAAACCCAACACATCCCCTGAACCCCACACTACCCCTGAACCCCACACTACCCCTAAACCCAACACTACCCCTAAACCCAACACATCCCCTAACCCCAACACACCCCCTAAACCCAACACATCCCCTAACCCCAACACAACACCTAAACCCAACACAACCCCTAAACCCACCACAACCCCTAAACCCAACACTACCCCTAAACCCAACACATCCCCTAACCCCAACACAACCCCTAAACACAACACAACCCCTAAACCCAACTCAACCCCTAACCCCAACACATCCCGTAAACCCAACACACCCCCTAAACCCAACCCAACCCCTAAACCCAACCCATCCTCTAAACCCAACACAACCCCTAAACCCAACACACCCCCTAAACCCAACACAACCCCTAAACCCAACCCACCCCTAACCCCAACACATCCCCTAAACCCAACACAACCCCTAAACCCAACACATCCCCTAAACCCAACACATCCCTAAACCCAACCCATCCCCTAAACCCAACACACCCCCTAAACCCAACACAACCCCTAAACCCAACCCATCCCCTAAACCCAACCCAACCCCTAAACCCAACACATCCCTAAACCCAACACATCCCTAAACCCAACACAACCCCTAAACCCAACACAACCCCTAAACCCGACACACCCCCTAAACCCAACACAACCCCTAAACCCAACTCATCCCCTAAACCCAACCCCTAAACCCAACACATCCCCTAAACCCAACCCACCCCTAAACCCAACACATCCCCTAAACCCAACACACCCCCTAAACCCAACACAACCCCTAAACCCAACACATCCCCTAAACCCGACACATCCCCTAAACCCGACACATCCCCTAAACCCGACACAACCCCTAAACCCGACACATCCCCTAAACCCGACACATCCCCTAAACCCGACACAACCCCTAAACCCGACACAACCCCTAAACCCAGCACATCCCCTAAACCCAACACATCCCCTAAACCCAACACATCCCCTAAACCCAACCCACCCCTAAACCCAACACACCCCCTAAACCCAACACACCCCCTAAACCCAACACATCCCCTAAACCCAACCCATCCCCTAAACCCAACACAACCCCTAAACCCAACACAACCCCTAAACCCAACACAACCCCTAAACCCGACACACCCCCTAAACCCAACACAACCCCTAAACCCAACTCATCCCCTAAACCCAACCCCTAAACCCAACACATCCCCTAAACCCAACACAACCCCTAAACCCAACCCATCCCCTAAACCCAACACATCCCCTAAACCGAACACAACCCCTAAACCCAACACACCCCCTAAACCCAACACAACCCCTAAACCCAACTCATCCCCTAAACCCAACCCCTAAACCCAACACATCCCCTAAACCCAACCCAATCCCTAAACCCAACCCAACCCCTAAATCCAACACATGCCCTAAACCCAACCCACCCCTAATCCCAACACAACCTCTAAACCCAACACATCCCCTAAACCCAACACATCCCCTAAACCCAACACATCCCCTAAACCCAACACAACCCCTAAACCCAACACATCCCCTAAACCCAACACAACCCCTAAACCCAACACATCCCCTAAACCCAACACAACCCCTAAACCCAACACATCCCCTAAACCCAACACAACCCCTAAACCCAACCCATCCCCTAAACCCAACACAACCCCTAAACCCAACACAACCCCTAAACCCAACACAACCCCTAAACCCAACCCCTAAACCCAACACATCCCCTAAACCCAACACAACCCCTAAACCCAACACATCCCCTAAACCCAACACAACCCCTAAACCCAACACATCCCCTAAACCCAACACAACCCCTAAACCCAACCCACCCCTAAACCCAACACATCCCCTAAACCCAACACACCCCCTAAACCCAACACACCCCCTAAACCCAACACATCCCCTAAACCCAACACAACCCCTAAACCCAACACATCCCCTAAACCCAACACAACCCCTAAACCCAACACATCCCCTAAACTCAACACACCCCCTAAACCCAACACACCCCCTAAACCCAACACACCCCCTAAACCCAACACAACCCCTAAACCCAACACATCCCCTAAACCCAACACAACCCCTAAACCCAACACATCCCCTAAACCCAACACAACCCCTAAACCCAACACATCCCCTAAACCCAACACAACCCCTAAACCCAACACAACCCCTAAACCCAACACACCCCCTAAACCCAACACAATTGTCCTTGTAAACTACATAATCATGCCCACTGATACAGAAACACATATATATATATAGAGAGAGAGAGAGAGAGAGAGAGAGATTAAAAAAAAAAAAATACATCGTGTTTTTTATATTTTATTGTTTAAAAGGGTCAAATCATTTACCACAGGATTTTGTAACTCAATGTTTTTAGTGTCAAAAATATATATATTTTCTATAAAACAATTATTCCTACGCATATTTCATGACTTGAAAGGCATGTTTTATACATATATCGGTTTGCAGCTTTCTGTCCATGTCTTTTGAGCAGATATGACACATTCTTGCACTATAATAATGTGTGTTGTGTCTGCAGTCACACAGTAGGTCACAGTCATGCACAAGATCAAGTTGCATTGATCCTCGAGTGGGCGTGGTATCCTTTCGTAAAGGCGGGGCTATGAAACCTGGCTCCGCCCGACGCTGCGGCTTGTCGTTGCTGAAGGTTGTCCCTCAGCGGCTTCCATCCGATCGGTTAAACATGGAGAGAGAGTCTGCTATCCGTCGAATCAAACCCGTCCAGAACAACCAGAACCAGCGGGTCGGTGCCGGTGAGTCGGATGGGCAGAACGGGCTCGGACCCGAGGCGCGGCGGCGGAAGCAGAAGCCGGAGGTGAGCGCGCAGCTGCTGGGAGAGAGTTCGGTTCTGCTGCTGCTGCTCGGGTTCGTGTGTCTGCTGTGTGTTCTGGTTCTGATCTCACTACGGCTGCTCATCATCAGATCCAGCGGGGAATTCAACGCCATCCGGGCCAGGTGAGGTGCACCGGGATCTCGCCACACCGGGATTGCTGCGGTTCATGATGGAACTTTTGGTTTACTCGCACATATAAACATTAATACTCTGTTTTATTTGGAAATTCAAAACGTTATCGAAGTATAATGGGTCCATGTTTACTAGAACATACCGGTCGACCTTTGGGTCATTGAGAATAAGGTTGTTTGAGGTAATAATAATGAGAAATCTCCTAAAATCTGGTTTAACCTCTTTAAACTCTGGGGAGGCGCTGTATGGCAAGCCATTTTAACTCTTATAGCACTAAAGTCTGTGGATGCGTGTGTGGGTCATTGGAGTGTAGAATCTGATATTTTAGGAGAATTAAATCACTTTTGCATTTACTTTCAATAAATGTCCGAATAAGGCCTGAAAATATTTTTTCTAGTATTTACTGCCACAGTGGAATAAAATAAGACTTTTTGTATTTTTCGTGTCCATGTTGGTTGCACAATTTCTTTGAGAAATATAATATATTCTTTGTATAAATAAATAAATACATAAAATATATATATTTAATGACCTAAAAATGTAATGTGTTGTAACCATCAAATACAAGTTATTAAAATACTTTTCTTTACGTTTTTTATATATATATATATACACACACACACACACTCTCACACACACACACACACACTCTCACACACACACTCTCACACAAACACACACTCTCACAAACACACACTCTCACAAACACACACACTCATTCACACACAATCTCACACACATACACAAACACACACTCTCACAAACACACACACTCATTCAAACACACACACACACTCTCACAAACACACACACACACACACACTCTGAAACACACACAATCTCACACACTCTCACAAACACACACTCTCACAAACACACACACTCTCACAAACACACACACTCTCACACACACACTCTCACACACACACACAGACACACACACACACACACACAGACGCACACACACACACACACTCACACACACAGACGCACACACACACACACACTCACACACACACACACAGACGCACACACACACACACACTCTCACACACACACAGACCCACACACACACTCATACACACATTCTCACACACAGACACACACTCATACACACATTCTCACACACACACACACACACACTCTCACACACACACACACAAGTATGAATTTTTGAGTCAAGAGTATCAAGAAGTTTTCTCCGGGTTACTCCATATGTGCCTTATCATTAAAGTGTCATTATTTTATTATATGACAGTAATTATAATTTTAATTTAAACTTTACAGAGTCTTCAGGGTCTAACGGGGTCCTCTCAGTTTTAGCTGTTTATTTGGTCACATGACTGATTTGGTGAACAAAAGTTTTTTCAAACATGAATCATATTTTAAAACACAATATAAATAAAATATTGTTCTGCACTTTTAATGCCAGCATTTCTTGTTTCAACAACGTCATCTTTTAATTAGACTTTGATTAGTTTTCCTCCGGTGTGGGAGTGTGTATTTATGATGTCATGTGTTTGTAACAGGAAGCATTTGGAGCAGATCACCAGCGTCGGACCGCGGACCGTTGGAAGCCCCGAGAACGAGATCGCGACGGTGAACTACATCCTGGATCAGATCAATCAGATCCGGTTAGAGAGTGCCGCCGGACCGCACGCCATCACAGTAGACGTCCAGCGTCCCACCGGATCGTTCAGCATCGATTTCCTGGGCGGCTTCACCAGCTATTACGACCGTGTGACCAACATCGCCGTTAAACTCCAGCCAAAGACGACGGCGCAACACTTCATGCTCGCCAACTGCCACTTTGATTCGGTGGCCAACAGCCCCGGTACACGCCCACAACAGTTAATAATCCGATTATGAATTTAATGAAGTGTGAGATTCCGGCATCACTAGCACGACAGATAATCCCGTTCCAAACTCAACGAGTCAATGCTGCCGAGCATGTTTCAATACCGTTTCATCACAGTCATATTTAGGTGAAATCAACCTACGAATGTTTTACTTTTAGCCGACTTTGCGTATTAAACCGGGATACATATCAGATCATGTGCTCTTGGAAGTTCATATTGTAGACTTCCCAATCTGGAACATCCAATTCCCGCTACTTAGTAGGTCCTCGTGTTAGCGCGGTTACTCACCTTAATCTGGGTGGCGGAGGACGAGTCTCAGTTGCCTCCGCTTCTGAGACCGTCAATCGGCGCATCTGATCACGTGACTCGTTGTGCATGACACCGCGGAGACTCACAGCATGTGGAGACTCATGCTACTCTCCACGATCCACACACAACTCACCACACGCCCCATTGAGAGAACCACTAATCACCACCACGAGGAGGTTACCCCATGTGACTCTACCCTCCCTAGCAACCGGGACAATTTGGTTACCCCATGTGACTCTACCCTCCCTAGCAACCGGGACAATTTGGTTACCCCATGTGACTCTACCCTCCCTAGCAACCGGGACAATTTGGTTACCCCATGTGACTCTACCCTCCCTAGCAACCGGGACAATTTGGTTACCCCATGTGACTCTACCCTCCCTAGCAACCAGGCCAATTTGGTTACCCCATGTGACTCCACCCTCCCTAGCAACCGGGACAATTTGGTTACCCCATGTGACTCTACCCTCCCTAGCAATCGGGCCAATTTGGTTACCCCATGTGACTCTACCCTCCCTAGCAACCGGGACAATTTGGTTACCCCATGTGACTCCACCCTCCCTAGCAACCGGGACAATTTGGTTACCCCATGTGACTCTACCCTCCCTAGCAACCGGCCCAATTTGGTTGCTAAGCAGACCTGGCTGGAGTCACTCAGCACGCCCTGGATTCAAACTCGCGACTCCAGCGGTGATGGTCAGCGGCAATACTCGCGGAGATACCCAGAACCCCCAGTTTGATACATTGTTGCGATCTCTTGTGAAACTCGAGAGGAAGCGCACGTGAGATTACAGAGATTAGAGTTTTAAACTGGAGCTTTGAACTGATTCCTGTGTTCATGACCTTTGACCCTGTTGTGTTTGTGTTGCCGTGAGTTACCAGACAAAGCCATATGTGGTTTGTTTGTGGTTTGTTGTCAGCATTCATCATCATGTGTGTTTGTGTCTGACACTGATTGTGTGTGAGAGTCCGGTAGTTTCTATAGAGTCCGTGTGCATGAATGTGTGTCACAGTGACGCTCGAGGGGTTCATGTTCAACTGTCAGTTGTGCTGCGAAACCAGGAAGTGAAATGCAATGGCAGGAACGCAAACAGCTTGTGTGTGTGTGTGTGTGTGTGTGTGTGTGTGTGTGGTGTTTGAACAGTGAAAGCAGCTTTGTTACACTGATGTAGGACCAGTTTGTCTCTGTGTGTTTGACTAATTATTGCACAAAAGAAAACGAGCTTGAACCTGAAATATTGACTGTAATCATTCTAGTTTGACACTGAAAATACTTGTTAAGAAAACTGAATGTTTAATGGAAAGGGTAAATGACATTTGTTCTGACTTCAAAGAGAGTAAAGCCTTGTGCATAAAGAAAGTCCTTAATTAGTAACGTATCGAGTGTGACATGTGTACATGCGTGTAGTATGTTTTCTGCGTGCTTCACACCTGTCAAAACAACAATTCATTAAGCGACACATTCATTGCAGTGCTTCATGTAATCAGTAGTTTTCCCGCTCACTGTCGTGCATTTGTATGTTTGTCTGAAGGTTGTCAGTGGAAAGTGCACGTGTAATATGCATGTCGTGTGTGTGTGTGTGTGTGTGTGTGTGTGTGTGTGTGTGTTTCAGGGGCGAGTGATGATGCGGTGAGCTGCTCGGTGATGTTGGAGGTTTTACACTCTCTGGTGAATCTCTCCACGCCGCTCAAACACGGGGTCATCTTCCTGTTTAACGGCGCAGAGGAAAACATCCTGCAGGTGACGGAGAGGTTACAGCACAGATAAATGCATTTGTTTACAAACACGGACGCTTGTTGCACTCTCAAGACTGTCTGTCTCTCTCTGTCAGGCGAGTCACGGCTTTATTACCCAGCATCCCTGGGCTCAGCAGGTTCGAGCTTTTGTGAACCTGGAGGCTGCAGGTGTGGGCGGGAAAGAGGTGGTGTTTCAGACAGGTAAATAATACATACGTGTGTGTGTGTGTGTGTGTGTGAAGCAGGTGGTGTTTCAGACAGGTACATAAATAATCTGACACAGTTTTCTATTTTGAGCTGAATGTGTGTGATTTGTGTTTAATTTAATTAAAGGAACAGTTCAGCCAAAAATGAAAATTGTGTCATCATTTACTCACCCTCATGTTGTTCCAACCCAAATGACTTGTGGGATGTTATGCACAATGCTCACGCAGCAGTTTTCCATATAATGAAAGCTTACAGTGATCAGGGGCTGCCAAACTCCAAAAATACCTAAAAAGGACATTTAACCCTTTAATGCATACATCGGGTCATTAGTGACCCGGAACCTCATTCCAACCTCCTGTATCTATTTTTTGGAGTTATGCCCACGCCTCTTTAGCAACCTTTCCCTTCTGAATAGTGTAACCAAAAAATAGAGTAAGTAAAAGTTTGTTTTGATTCGTTCTGTGTCCAAAGACGAGATCCATGTGACCCATTTGTCATTGAATAATGTAACTTTTAAATCCCCTTTTTGTTCATTACTGTCAGTTGTTGATCAAAAACAACAAAAAAAGCATCTAATTATAATCACGCATAGCACAGATGCAGTTAAGATGCCATTCAAGTCTCTCTCATTAATATGCGCTCATTTACAGCTGCGCTTTACAGAACTGCCGGTTTTCTTAAAGAGACAGTACCGTTTATTAGCACATGTTCTACAAATCTGTGTAAATACTAGTGCAAATTATACATTAAACAATAAACGTAACGAAATATAATATGCTATATAATGTCATTTTTATTGATGGATTACTTGATTTGTTCATTTTAAAAAAAGCTAAAATATGGGGGGTCTGGGTTGCTCATCGAGTATTCACGCTGACTACCAACCCTGGAGTCAATGGCGTGCTGAGTGACTCCAGCCAGCTCTCCTAAGCAACCAAATTGTCCCGGTTGCTAGGGAGGGTAGAGTCACATGGGGTAACCAAATTGGCCGGTTGCTAGGGAGGGTAGAGTCACATGGGGTAACCAAATTGTCCCGGTTGCTAGGGAGGGTAGAGTCACATGGGGTAACCAAATTGGCCCGGTTGCTAGGGAGGGTAGAGTCACATGGAGTAACCAAATTGGCCCGGTTGCTAGGGAGGGTAGAGTCACATGGGGTAACCAAATTGTCCCGGTTGCTAGGGAGGGTAGAGTCACATGGGGTAACCAAATTGGCCGGTTGCTAGGGAGGGTAGAGTCACATGGGGTAACCAAATTGGCCCGGTTGCTAGGGAGGGTAGAGTCACATGGGGTAACCAAATTGTCCCGGTTGCTAGGGAGGGTAGAGTCACATGGGGTAACCAAATTGTCCTGGTTGCTAGGGAGGGTAGAGTCACATGGGGTAACCAAATTGTCCTGGTTGCTAGGGAGGGTAGAGTCACATGGGGTAACCAAATTGTCCCGGTTGCTAGGGAGGGTAGAGTCACATGGGGTAACCTCCTCGTGGTGGTGATTAGTGGTTCTCTCAATGGGGCGTGTGGTGAGTTGTGTGTGAATTGTGGAGAATAGTGTGAAGCCTCCACACGCACTAGGTCACCACGGTAACACGCTCAACAAGCCACGTGATAAGACGTGTGTGTTGACGGTCTCAGAAGCGGAGGCAACCCGGATTGAGGTGACAATATCAACACCTAGCCCTAGTGGAAGCAAACTATAGCAAGTTTAACACATGATCTGTACGATTTGGCTATTGTCATTTTGTGTGTACTTCTGAAATTATGTAAATTGCGCAACTATTTATTTAGACTCAATAAGTGCGTCAGAAGACACATATGTGTATCTGAAGTGTTGTGGAGCTCAATATGTGTTTGACAGCCAATCGCGTCTCATTAAATTTCATAGTGGAAGCAACGAATCCCGTCGGTAGCGTCGTGTTTTTGATATATGAACAATAAAACATACAAATACATTATAGCGAGTATATTCCATTCTGTTGTTTTGTACAAATGTTACACTCTCTGGGCATTTTGTTATTTTGTTAAATGTTGATTCAGTAGCCGCTCTGATTCAGTGAGTCATTCAGAGTGATTCAGACTTCTGATTCTTTTGAAGAGTTCATTAAAAGAACCGGTTCAAAAGAGTCATTTGTACCCTGGTCACGTTTTCCTGCCATTATTTTACGATACACTGTCTTCTTTTATCTCACTGCATTCAATTCAGACTGCAAGATCACAGCTCAGGTACAGTTTATATGCTAAAGAATGTATTTCGCTGTGGATTCGGTAGCGGCGGAGCACTGGTGAGTAAATGATGAGAGAATTTTCACGTTTTGTTTTTTGGTGAACTGTTCCTTAAATAAATGATGAGCCTCCGTTGTGTGTCTCTATCAGGTCCAGAGAACCCGTGGTTGGTTCAGGCGTATGTCCGTGCTGCTGTTCATCCATTCGCGTCAGTGGTCGGACAGGAAGTGTTCCAGAGCGGCGTTATTCCCTCGGACACAGACTTCAGAATCTACAGGGATTTCGGGAATATACCTGGTATGCCGTGCACACTTTGAGAAGTGTTACTGAGTGTTCTGTAACTTCACCGAAACACTGTTTCCTTCTTTCATTGTGCAGGAATCGATCTCGCGTTTATAGAAAACGGTTTCATCTACCACACTAAGTATGACACGGCAGACCGCATCCACACCGACTCCATCCAGAGGGCAGGTGAGACGCTCGCTAAAACCATAATTTCCCCTAAAAGACTGTAACTATGAAGTATGAACGTTTAAACGATTGCGTAACGTTTACATTGCAACAGGTGACAACATCCTGTCTGTGCTCAAACACCTGGTGATGTCAGAGGAACTGGGCAACTCTTCCGAATATCGCCATGGCAACATGGTTTTCTTCGATGTGCTGGGCGTGATGGTGGTGGCGTACCCAGCACAAGTCGGCACCATTTTAAACTACATGGCTGCCGTGGCAACCCTCATCTACCTGGGCAAGAAGTGCATGCTGCCCAGTAATGTGGGTAAGTGTGCGGACGACAGAATGACATGTGAACAAACGTATTATTGTGTGTGTGTGTGTGTGTGTGTGTGCAGTCGACAGCATTCGTGGCACCATAAACACATTTTTTCGACTCCTTGCACAAACGTGTGTTCCAGTGAGACACTTCCAATGGGAGTCAATGGGGCCATTTTTGGAGGGTTTAAAGGCAGAAATGTGACGCTTATAATTTTATAAAGCACTTATATTAATTCTTTTGTTGTATAATTGTCTAAGTTTCCACAGATGTGTAATGACAGTAAAATCATGTTTGTACTTTTAACAGTATTTTAATGTTGACAGATTAAACTCCATTGACTTGCATTGAACCCGGAATATTCCTTTAAATATTTTCACATATTGCACAAAATTACCATGAAAATATTTTTTCACCAAAAAATTTATTTATTTTTTTTTTAGAATGATTTTTTGAAAATAATAATAATAATAATAATAAAAAAATGTGTATATATAAAAATACCAAATATACATAAAATAAAATTGCATTGACTTTGGCATCGGTTTATTAATTTCACATAATTCTATAGTAAATAGATGCATCAAAACATTAATGTACAGTAGACAATCTATAAAATCTCAATTTGTATTATTATTTTATTATCAATTCTCAAGACTCATTTATAACATTTTACAAAAAAACTTTAGGATTATTATTATTCAAAGAAAACGAGGTTTTGAGGTTTTTTCCCTCATCAGAATATCTGAAACACTTTTATCCTTGTAATGTGTACAAATGTCCATATTATATAAATAATTTCACATTGCGCATTTTATGTTATATATTGTTCCAAAACTGCTTTATCACATGACTTGTTGAGCGCGTTACCGTGGAGACGTAGCGCATGTGGAGGCTTCACGCTATTCTCCGCGACATCCACACACAACTCACGACACGCCCCACCGAGAGCGAGAACCACATTATAGTGACCACGAGGAGGTTACCCCATGTGACTCTACCCTCCCTAGCAACCGGGACAATTTGGTTACCCCATGTGACTCTACCCTCCCTAGCAACCGGGACAATTTAGTTACCCCATGTGACTCTACCCTCCCTAGCAACCGGGACAATTTAGTTACCCCATGTGACTCTACCCTCCCTAGCAACCGGCCCAATTTGGTTACCCCATGTGACTCTACCCTCCCTAGCAACCGGGCCAATTTGGTTACCCCATGTGACTCTACCCTCCCTAGCAACCGGGACAATTTAGTTACCCCATGTGACTCTACCCTCCCTAGCAACCGGGCCAATTTGGTTGCCCCATGTAACTCTACCCTCCCTAGCAACCGGGCCAATTTGGTTACCCCATGTAACTCTACCCTCCCTAGCAACCGGCCCAATTTGGTTACCCCATGTGACTCTACCCTCCCTAGCAACCGGGACAATTTAGTTACCCCATGTGACTCTACCCTCCCTAGCAACCGGGCCAATTTGGTTGCCCCATGTAACTCTACCCTCCCTAGCAACCGGGCCAATTTGGTTACCCCATGTAACTCTACCCTCCCTAGCAACCGGGCCAATTTGGTTACCCCATGTGACTCTACCCTCCCTAGCAACCGGGCCAATTTGGTTGCCCCATGTAACTCTACCCTCCCTAGCAACCGGGCCAATTTGGTTACCCCATGTAACTCTACCCTCCCTAGCAACCGGGCCAATTTGGTTACCCCATGTGACTCTACCCTCCCTAGCAACCGGGCCAATTTGGTTGCCCCATGTAACTCTACCCTCCCTAGCAACCGGGCCAATTTGGTTACCCCATGTAACTCTACCCTCCCTAGCAACCGGGCCAATTTGGTTACCCCATGTGACTCTACCCTCCCTAGCAACCGGGCCAATTTGGTTGCTAAGGAGACCTGGCTGGAGTCACTCAGCACACGCCCCACCGAGAGCAAGAACCAAATTATAGTGACCATGAGGAGGTTACCCCGTGTGACACTACCCTCCCTAGCAACCGGGCTGATTTGGTTGCCAAGGAGACCTGGCTGGAGTCACTCTGCATGCGCTGGGATTCGAACTAGTGAACCCCAAGGGTCTTTAGCACTGAGCTATTGACCCATGTTTGTTCTAAATGTTTGTTTTGATTTCTGCTATGACAATATGGTGTTAAAAACAAACATTTCCTGTAACTAAATGTGCCATGTCTCTGTCTCGCCGCAGGTGGGCGGTACGTCCGTGAGCTGCTGTACGCGACGGGTGTGACGGTTTTGAGTTGGTTCGTCACGCTGTTGACGGTTCTTATCGTGTCTTTGCTGGTGACGTTGATGGGACGCTCCATGTTCTGGTACAGTCAATTCTACGCCGCCGTCTGTCTGTACGGATCTGCTGCCGTCGGCAAGATCATCCTGATACACACGCTGGCCAAGAACCTGTACTACGGGGTGAGTCACGGGACAAAATGCACCACATTATACATAAATACACATTCAAACGTCATCCAGTGACTAGTTGTTCTTCAGAAGTGTTCATTGTACTGTCAGCCAATCAGATTGGAGCTTGTGGTTTTTAGAAAGCTCTATGACTGTCAGGGTGCCGTTTTAGGGGTAGAGGAAGTTTAATGTCCAAATATATTGCGAGGATGTCTATGGCAAGCCGAATTAACTTAACCATCCACAGGATGTACCGTTTTTACTGCGCAAATTCTTGAGATCAGGAATGTAATTACTACTAGTAAAATTGCTAATTTGCATATCCGTAATTACATTTGCACTTGTAAAAAACCGTGAATTCTTGATGTAAAAATATGACATCATCACACGCCAAAATACGTGTAAATTCAACTAGTAAAAACTTGAATTCTGACGTAAAATTTCGCAATGACCTGGTGTTCACTCCTATTCGAAATGCCGTTACGGATATCTAAAATTAATTAATTGCAAGTTGAAATTACAATTTCACAATAAGCAGTTAAAAATATAATTTTTGCGATCAATAATTACACTGTTATTTGCGCAAATGTGCGTTCCTGTTCTCGGCTAGTAAAAAAAGCTCATTTTTGATATTAATAATTTGATTTATAACTAGTAAAAAAAGCATTTTTAAATAGCCTTAATTACTCTCCAATGTGTTTATATGTGAAATACTGAATCTAACATATTGAAATGCATTTACAGAGATAAAAAATGGATTTAGTAGTTAAAATTCGATTTTGATATCAAGATTGTGTATTTCTGCAAGTCATGAGGTCATTTTTTACATCAAGAATGAACCTTTATATGAGTGCAGATGCAGTTACTGATATAATAAAATAGCACTGTAATATAAATATAAAGAATTTGCATTTTAACTAGTGAAAATGTCATTTTTGCTGTCATAAATGCATATCCCAAGACATTTGGGCTTGCCGTAGATGCCTTTGAAACACCACATGACAGTCTGAAAGGTCAGTTATTGAGTGTCCAGCTTTTATGCCTCAAGTCACTTGAGATTGTTTCGCTTCAGTTTTCTAATTGGTTTGTTTCGTCACTGTATCAGTTATTTCCACCAGCGTTGCTTTGACAACGTCACACGTCACGCACGGCTGTGTTCTGTGAATGTTGCCCGGGGTCTTTATCCACGTGCGGTTACACTGACTAACTTAAACTTAAAGATCCTGAAGTCAAGCATCATTCAGCTGACGGATACTGCGCTACAGTCGCTACAGTCGCTACAGTCGCTACAGTCGCTACAGTCGCTACAGTCGCTACAGTCGCTACAGTCGTTACAGCCGCTACAGCCGCTACTGTTTGAAGCTGTTGTGAAGTGTGCTTGGCAACCATAAACAACCTATAGTTAGTTAAATGATTTATAGTATTTCACATAAGATGTAAAAATGAAAGTAAACCACCACTATGTCACACCTCTAAATTAAGTGCTTTCATAGTAAACACACTTTTTTGGGGAATTTTTGGATTTATAACTTTAATTAGCTCAAATTACACCTTTACATTTTTTTATACAAAATAAGCAAGTTGAATATTTCTGAAAAGGCTGAGATGTGTCATGCATTAGAAGTGTCTGCTGCCATCTGCTGGAGGGAGGAAACATGACACACGTGATTATTTCATTGCAATGTCAAGTATAGCCTGTAGGTGGCCTCGGGTTTTCCCCTTGTTGTTGAATGCTCTCTGAACCCAATACTGTAACTTAATTTATAAATATGATCACAAGTTGTACATTTGCATATATATATATTCACGCTGTGATTGTTGTAGCAGATGACAGGAGAGAGCGCTCATTTACTTTGATGTGCGCAGCGCCTGCAGACTATATATTTTATATAATTAAAACAGTATTTTGGGGGGTCTGGGTATCTCAGCGAGTATTAATGCTGACTATCACCGCTGGAGTCGCTAGTTTGAATCCAAGGCGTGCTGAGTGACTTCAGCCAGGTCTCCTTAGGAAAAAAATTGTCCTGATTGCTAGGGAGGGTAGAGTCACATGGGGTAACCAAATTGGGCCGGTTGCTAGGGAGGGTAGAGTCACATGGGGTAACCAAATTGGGCCGGTTGCTAGGGAGGGTAGAGTCACATGGGGTAACCAAATTGGCCCGGTTGCTAGGGAGGGTTGAGTCACATGGGGTAACCAAATTGGCCTGGTTGCTAGGGAGGGTAGAGTCACATGGGGTAACCAAATTGGCCCGATTGCTAGGGAGGGTAGAGTCACATGGGGTAACCAAATTGGCCTGGTTGCTAGGGAGGGTAGAGTCACATGGGGTAACCAAATTGGCCCGGTTGCTAGGGAGGGTAGAGTCACATGGGGTAACCAAATTGGCCTGGTTGCTAGGGAGGGTAGAGTCACATGGGGTAACCAAATTGGCCCGGTTGCTAGGGAGGGTTGAGTCACATGGGGTAACCAAATTGGCCCAGTTGCTAGGGAGGGTTGAGTCACATGGGGTAACCAAATTGGCGCGGTTGCTAGGGAGGGTAGAGTCACATGGGGTAACCAAATTGGGCCGGTTGCTAGGGAGGGTAGAGTCACATGGGGTAACCAAATTGGGCCGGTTGCTAGGGAGGGTAGAGTCACATGGGGTAACCAAATTGGGCCGGTTGCTAGGGAGGGTAGAGTCACATGGGGTAACCTCCTCGTGGTCACTATAATGTGGTTCTCGCTCTCGGTGGGGCATGTGGTGAGTTGTGCGTGGATGGCGCGGAGAATAGCGTGAAGTCTCCACATGCGCTACGTCTCCATGGTAACGCGCTCAAGTTACGTGATAAGATGTGCGGATTGACGGTCTCAGACGCGGAGGCAACTGAGATTCGTTCTCCGCCACCCGGATTGAGGCGAGTCACTACGCCACCACGAGGACTCGGAGCGCATTGGGAATTGGACGTTCCAGATTGGGCATAAAAATAAACATTTGGCATGTTACTGTCCTGATACATGTGTACGGCACTGCAGATATTATGGGATATCACAATCGTGGTTTATACAGTGGAATTATCATCTGTTTTGAAACCACAATTATGATGTGTAACATTTGTCTTTTGTCTCTCGCAGAATGTTCGGCGGGTGGAGTTGGGCGAGCTGTTTTTTGACGTCGGCCTGCTGTTGTGGTGTTTTGCGCTGTTGTTTCTCGCCCATCACGGTCTGTGCTCAGCGTATGTGCCCATGATGATGGTGGCATTTCCTCTCAGCAGCAAACTTCTGCTCAAAAAACACTTCACACGGAGAGGTGAGAACTGAGCAACTGATTCTGTTGATTAAACCGCTTTGAAAGATGTTACAATATGAGCATTGTTCAATATTTCCACCATTAGTGGATTTTGCCAACACTGACACTAATAAAGTGCTGGAAACAATCACCGATAGTTCTTTAAATCAAGTTTATGGAGTGTAAAAAAAAATGCCTGATTTTAGTTGCTACGACGGGCACAATTTTTGGAAAAACACGACGACAGACTTCTAGACCACTGAGGCAGAGACGGCGCCGTCACGTGACACCTGTTACTTTTGTCAGCGCTGTCCAGAACGGGCCAGTCGGAGCGGCTGTCCAGAACGGGCCAATGGCGAGCGGCTGTCCAAGACGGGCCAATGGCGAGCGGCTGTCCAGGACGGGCCAATGGCGAGCGGCTGTCCAGGACGGGCCAATGGCGAGCGGCTGTCCAGGACGGGCCAATGGCGAGCGGCTGTCCAGGACGGGCCAGTCGGAGCGGCTGTCCAGGGTGGGCCAATGGCGAGCGGCTGTCCAGGGCGGGCCAATGGCGAGCGGCTGTCCAGGACGGGCCAATGGCGAGCGGCTGTCCAGGACGGGCCAGTGGCGAGCGGCTGTCCAGGACGGGCCAGTGGCGAGCGGCTGTCCAGGATGGGCCAATCGCTGTCCAGGACGGGCCAATGGCGAGTGCTGTTCAGGACGGGCCAATGGCGAGTGCTGTCCAGGACGGGCCAATGGCGAGCGGCTGTCCAGGACGGGCCAATGGCGAGCGGCTGTCCAGGACGGGCCAATGGCGAGCGGCTGTCCAGGACGGGACAATGGCGAGCGGCTGTCCAGGACGGGACAATGGCGAGCGGCTGTCCAGGACGGGCCAATGGCGAGCGGCTGTCCAGGACGGGCCAATGGCGAGCGGCTGTCCAGGACGGGCCAATCCCAATTTTCACAACATTTTGCCACCAAAATCCCCAAAATAACCAGAAGAAACAAAGATTTGTAGCATAATGTGGGACAATGAACAAGCTGAAAACACTCAAGACTCTGTTTAACTCCGTCAGTGATTGTGTTTATGGAGTCTGCAGATGTTCTGTACAAACAAGCCGCTCTAATGTGGGATCCTCCAGCGCCGAACACTGACGATTATAAACTACGGCAGATTATTGCAGATAATCGACACTGTAATCCAATCAATTATTTATGGATGCAATTAATTGTCACATAAGTGTTAATTGCGGTTATGTGTCGTTACACAGGTGCATCGCTGCAGTATTCGGTTCTGTATCTGACGGGTCTCGCGCTGCCGTACGCTCACATCATGTTTCTCATCTGGGTCGTCTTCGAGATCTTCACACCCATTCTGGGTCGCAGCGGAACGGAAATCCCGCCTGACGTCATCCTGGCATCTCTTGTTACCCTGGCAACCGTTATGCTCTCCTCATATTTCGTGAGTAGTACAGACTTTAACAGAATAAAGTGATGATGCGGGCACAGGTGGTGCAGCGGGTCGGCCCACACGACTCCACATGCCGAATCTAGGGATGTTAATGATTTAACGAAAACCAATTAATTGTCATTAGTAATTTGATCGATTATTGATTATCATTAATTTCAGGATATATGTGTTCTTTAATCATGCCAGCAGACGATGAAAAGGCCGTCAGTACCGTCACCTGCCACTAGAGGGCGCCTGCAGGCTGCATGTCATTGTCCAGTTCACAAAACAGTGTTCTGATATTTAAAGATCACCTTTACGAACATCTATTGTTCTTATAATAGTGATACATTTTATTTTATTTACCACTGGCCTCTGTATCCCTATCGGAGATTGTCACCATAGTAAAATTGACAAATAAAATAAAATAAGAAATTTGACACAAATTAGCAAATTGTCTTTTTATCTCTTTTTTTGTTCTGTTTTCATTTCCATGAAAATTGTATAATCCCATGTTGTTCCATTTTGTGTGTGATTGCCACCAAAAATAATTTCGACTCATCGCTCGTTTTCTTAAAAAAACCACAAATGTGTGTTCCAGTGAGACACTTACAATGGGAGTATGGGGGCCATTTTGGAGGGTTTAAAGTGAGAAATGTGAAGATTATAATTGTATAAAATTACTTGCATTAATTCTTCTGTTAAAACTCGTGTATTATTTGAGCTGTGAAGTAGTTTTTTTTGCGCGAGAGCGTGTGTGAGTGTGCGCGTGTGTTACGTCGTCATGGCAACGAAGTTGTAAAACTTCACACAGATGCGTTCAGTAAGTGATTTTGGCTACGTCTTTATTAATCTGGACACATTTGAAAACGGCGTTTTCATTTCAAAACGCTCCGTCCACACTCGCGTTTTCCAAAAGTTGCTCGTCCGCACTGAAACGTATGAAAACGCTTAAATCGTGTCACTGCGCGTGCGGAAAATCCCGCTGCACGTACGGTCTGAAACGTAATCGTCCTCGTGTTCCGTCGCCGAGTAAATGTCCCGTCGCCTTTTGAAGGAACG
>JAVLUX010000153.1:812500-837500 GCA_032164185.1 Moxostoma hubbsi | reverse complement strand
ACACTCTGACACACACACTAACAGACACTAAGACACTCTGACACACACACAAACACACACACTCTGACACACACACACACACACTCTGACACACACACACACTCTGACACACACACACACACACACACTCTGACACACACACACACACACTCTGACACACACACACACTCTGACACACACACACACACACTCTGACACACACACACACACACACACTCTGACACACACACTCTGACACACACACACACACACACACACACACACTCTGACACACACACAAACACACACACTCTGACACACACACACACACACACTAACACTAAGACACTCTGACACACACAAACACACACACACTCTGACACACACACACACACTGACACACACACTCTGACACACACACACTAAGACACACTCTGACACACAAACACACACACACTCTGACACACACACACACTCTGACACACACACACAAACACACACACTCTGACACACACACACTAACACACACTAAGACACTCTGACACACACAAACACACACACACTCTGACACACACACACACACTGACACACACACTCTGACACACACACACTAAGACACACTCTGACACACACTACACACTCTCACACACACACTACACACTCTCACACACGCACTACACACTCTCACACACGCACACTACACACACATACGCTCACACACATACGCTCACACTAACACACACACACACACACACATACGCTCACACACATACGCTCACACTAACACACACACACACATACGCTCACACACATACGCTCACACTAACACACACACACACATACGCTCACACACATACGCTCACACTAACACACACACACACATTCTCTTATGTAGATTTTGGGCTATAAATATGACCCTGACATGCTCTTGAATGTTTTCGTGTTTTATGGTGCAGTTGGTCATCAGTGAGTTTGCTCGTGTAGTTCACGTTGGTGACCAGCAGAGGCCGCTACAGGCGCCATCAAGAGTTTCGCTCGTTCCCATGACGACATCAAGTGCTTTAAAATCTGTGAGAGCCTTTTTACTGCTCATGTGCTGCCGGAGGACTTCAGGTGCGTTCACGTCATACGAGTTCCCGAGGAAAAAATCGTCACGTTTTTGTCGACATCGTAAAATTGTGATATTTACGACTTCTGCTCATGTTTAAGCTTGACAGGAAGTTCAGCCGCCGCCGCTGGTGTGCTTAATTCTGCAATATATTTGCATCGTTGTAATAATCAAGTGTTGTACCGTCATTAACAACAAACCTCATATATAGGCATTGCCACGGAGTCAGGGGCGTGCCCAGGATGCCACCCCGTGCCACCCTTCTGGCCCCGCCCTTGCACAGTCATTCGAGTCTTACAGTAATTCTGACAGAACGTGAACCAGCATTTAACACGACGTCCTGAGCAGAATGGAGATTTGTCCATGATATGTTCAGTGCCACCTGCTTGACTGGTCACATCTGCTGAGGGCAAACGCAAGCCTGGCACACTCAAACTGGCATTATAATGCCCTACTGATGTTCAGTGCACGCTCACTTTACAAATGCAGAAATTCACGTATGTTCTAAAGTTGTGCCTGTGCATTTCATTTGAGTTGAATCTGTTTCTGTAGTTTTCATGTGATTTGCAGCAGTAAACTTGTGTACAAAAAACATATTTAAGCCTATTTTTAAGATTGACGCATTTCAATTTCATGACAAAATCCGATCAAATTGAATCGTGTAATGATTAACAAACTTACATTAAATCGTAAAATATTAAAGTTTATTAAATTTGATTTAATAAAAAAAATTTAATCATGTAATGATTAACAAAATTACATTAAATTGTAAATATTAACATTGTAAAATTTGATTTAATAAAAATACAAATTTAATTTCATGACAATTTGATTAAACTAAATCGTAAAATATTAACGCTTTTTAAATTTGATTTAATAAAAAAAATGAATTTCATTACAAAATTTTTATCAAACTAAATCATGTAATGATTTAACAAAATTACATTAAAATGTAAACTATCTATATTTTTTTATTTTATTAAATTAAAAAATGTATTGAATTTCATGACAAAATTTGATTGCACTATATCGTAAATATTACACATTTTTAAATTTGATTTAATAAAAATTAATTTCATGACAAAATTTAATCAAACAAAATCGTGTAATGATTAACAAAATGACATTAAAATGTAAAATATAATAAAAAAAACATTGAATTTCATGATAAAATTCGATCAAACTAAATCGTAAAATATTAGTTTTTAAAATTTGATTTAATTAAAAAAAATTATTTCATGACAAAATTCATTCAAACTGAATCATGTAATGATTAACGAAATTATATTAAAATGTAAAATATATATATATTTTGTAAATTTTATTAAATTAAAAATTTGAATTTCATGACAAAATTCAATCAAATTGAATCGTGTAATGATTAACAAAATTATATTAAAATGTCAAATATTAACGTTTTTTTAAATTTGATTTAATAAAAAATAAATAATGGAATTTCATGGAATTTAGTTCTGAAATTGAAATGCGTAAAATATTGTTTGAGTGAGGTTATTCTGGACTGAACTGGATTTTTTGACCATCTTTTATCAGAAGGTTTCAGTGTGTGTGCGTAATGCCGATGCGGTTCTGATTCGCCGCACAAACGGTTCTCCGTTCTTCTCACGAGACCGTAATTCATCTCAAATCTGATTTCAAACGTGCTGGTGAAATGGATTAAATTGACTGTTTTGTGTGAATGATTATTAGATTAACGTTCATTATAAATGTCTTTTAATTTGATTTTCTCTAATTATTTGTATTTCTTTTCTCAATTTTAGTTTGCCTAATTTATATTTTCGAATATTATTATATATATTATCTTATTTGAACGATCATTTCTGCGGTGTTAGCAAACATTTATCCCCAGCTGTTGGATTGGGATGATTGACAGGTGAAAGCTAGTTTTCCAACAGGGAATTACTGAAACACTTTTGATTTGCATTTACTTGATCTTCATGAAACTATGCAAATGACTTTATTACTCCATGACTGTCCCACGTTTCATTTGGTGTAAATAATGTTGAAATACAGATGATTAATACTGTTTAACTGGAGTAATCTGCTGATGTTTGTATGACTGACGACTTCAGGTAAAGCGAAGCCTCGTTACCATGGTTACGCATACATTCTCAAAATATGCCGAAAAGCTGTTGTGTAGCATTGTTTGTGTGCGCACTCATCTAACATCACTCGTTTTAAAAGGCTGCAACTAACGATTATTTTGATAATCGATTAATTGGCGATTATTCGACTATTCTTTGATTAATGCACCGATTAATCGTCAGCTCTTACCCGATTATTCTGCAAGTGTCCCGACTTGCATTAAACATGCTTAAGTCAACGAATCGTCTGCGCCGTAATTAAAAGGTATAAATAAAAATAAATGACAAATATTAACGTGAAGTTCAGTGTTGGCGCTGCTGAGAAACTACTTTGCGGCAGCACACTTTTCTGTCAGTTGGCGGACAATAAAAACAAATTAAATTTTTTTTATTTTTTTGGCATTGATAGAAAAAAAAACTGCCCATAAATGCTTTACACAATGGCTTTTCGTCACTTTTTTTAGTTGTTATAATGGCCAAATCTATCATATTTTTCCTCCATAGGAATGCATGCGTAACTATGGTAACAGCAGTTCACTTTCCTCTGAGTGGGCGGGGCCTGTTTGCCGACCGCATCTATCAACAGTTTTCCTGACCAACCACTGGGTGGCGCCATTGATGATTCCAATTGCCTGTTTTTCTACTTCTGGTCTCGAGACGCCAATTAAAAACTCCCGAGAGTGATCCAGAGAAGAACAACAAACATTTAAATGTCACTTGGGGTAAAAATGTATTTCGGGCTCGACTCGACAGCTGCACTATCAAAAAATGGGTCGTATCGGCATATTGTGACAATGAACATCACATTACCCGCTGATGCGAGTCAAAACACCAGAGACCGGAAATAGTCGAATCGTGGAACACTTCCGCGTTCAGGAATTCCCGCTAGCGCCATCTTTGATTGTAAACGGGACTGACTTACAGTCTCTTCAATGGGCTGTGCTGCAGTTTAAAGGGGCAAAACATGAATCAAATATCTGTTCAAGAACATTCAGTTTACAAAGAACTCCAGACATCATGAGCTGTGGAACATCAGATGTGGCGACTCAATCCCGCACAGCCTCTGTCATTCCCGTTAACAATCAAAGATGGCGCTAGCGTGGGGGCACGGGTAGCTCAGTGGTAAAGACGCTGGTGTTCGCTAGTTCGAAGCCAGAGCGTGCTGAGTGACTCCAGCCTCCGGTCACCTAGGCAACCAAATTGGCCCGGTTGCTAGGGAGGGTAGAGTCACATGGGGTAACCAAATTGTCCCGGTTGCTAGGGAGGGTAGAGTCACATGGGGTAACCAAATTGTCCCGGTTGCTAGGGAGGGTAGAGTCACATGGGGTAACCAAATTGTCCCGGTTGCTAGGGAGGGTAGAGTCACATGGGGTAACCAAATTGTCCCGGTTGCTAGGGAGGGTAGAGTCACATGGGGTAACCAAATTTTCCCGGTTGCTAGGGAGGGTAGAGTCACATGGGGTAACCAAATTGTCCCGGTTGCTAGGGAGGGTAGAGTCACATGGGGTAACCAAATTGGGCCGGTTGCTAGGGAGGGTAGAGTCACATGGGGTAACCAAATTGGCCCAGTTGCTAGGGAGGGTAGAGTCACATGGGGTAACCAAATTGGGCCGGTTGCTAGGGAGGGTAGAGTCACATGGGGTAACCAAATTGGGCCGGTTGCTAGGGAGGGTAGAGTCACATGGGGTAACCAAATTGGCCCAGTTGCTAGGGAGGGTAGAGTCACATGGGGTAACCAAATTGGCCCAGTTGCTAGGGAGGGTAGAGTCACATGGGGTAACCAAATTGGGCCGGTTGCTAGGGAGGGTAGAGTCACATGGGGTAACCAAATTGGGCCGGTTGCTAGGGAGGGTAGAGTCACATGGGGTAACCAAATTGGCCCAGTTGCTAGGGAGGGTAGAGTCACATGGGGTAACCAAATTGGCCCAGTTGCTAGGGAGGGTAGAGTCACATGGAAATGGTTGGTTTGAAGTGTAATTAAAGATGAGTCTCTTCACGTTATGTAATGCAGTTGATCTTTGAGTTGGTGCATTTCACAAACTTCTCACTGAATTGTCATGTTGAAGCACTGTATGTCACAATAAACCAAACTGCAACATTATATTATTCTAATGTCCTCAGAAATCATTGCATAACTTGCAACACAATAAAAAGCACACAAATGGTGTTTAAAAAATAATTTATTGTTCTGTATGTACAGGAAAATACTGCATAGAAATGTTATTGTCTGTACACTGCATTGAGACACACACACACACACTCAGAAAGACACACTCAGACACACACACACACACCTGCACAATCACACATTAGTAGAAAAATCAACTATAAAATCCAACATTAAATGTCAAACATCAGAATTTCACTGACGTCGAGAATTTGGGAGATTTTGTACCATTTTGCATTATTGACCCTGTCAGTGATCTCACACTCACATACACACACACACACACATTCTCACATACTCACACGCACTCACACACACACAGACATACACACTTTAATGTCGTGCAGCTCTTTGGTTTGTGAAGAACACTATCACAACATAATCACAACATAAACTGGAATCAGGATTTTGATGTGACACGAGACGAGCGGTTCCGGGGAAATGTTCAAATAAAGATGCATTTCACTAAAAACTCTGAACAGTCAATAATGCAAATCAATATCAATAATAACAACACAAAGGCAGTCCGTTACACCGATTGGTCCGTTCTGAGAGATCCAATCAAAGGCATTGATCAAACACATTTAAATAATACTGATACGGGCAGCGACTTCATTCCTGTGTCCGGTCGCAACATCGGAACATGTAAGTACGAGTCTCACGGGGACACATTTAAAGGGGGCGTGACTCCAATGACATCATCATGCTACAAATACTGTCGATTGAACTCGTCTCAAACTCGGAATATTCCTTTAAACTTCTGTAAATCTGCCATACACACGATTTTTTTAAAAAAGCAAAACATTTCAAATATTCATAATTCAAGTTCACAGGACGGAGAGATGCACACGTCACAACTCCACAAACATCACGACTGATATCTGTCCTGCTCACACACACACGCACGCTCACACGCACACATGCACTCACACTACACACACACGCTCACACGCACACACACTCACACTCGCTCGCTCACTCACACACACACACACACACTCGCTCACACACACACGCACACACACACTCGCTCGCTCACACACACACACACTCGCTCGCTCGCACACACACTCGCTCACACACACGCACACTCACACACACTCACACACACACACTCACACACACACTCACACGCACTGGTTTGTCAGGCTGGTTTCATCACATCTGAGCGCAGTTTCCATCTTATTTTTTTATAAAAGCATCTAAATGGTTGACCGGCTCATGCCGTGTGAGGTCATGATAGCGTGCAGTCGTACGAGCCCTCCTCCAGCGTCTGCTCCTCCTCCTCCAGCTCCACGGGCGTGTCCTCCAGCAGTCGGGCGTTCGCTCCGGGCGAGCCCTCTAGTGGCAGCGAGTGACCTGACACGGCGGTCACGCGCGAGTCTTCGGCTCTGAGCAGTGGCGGTTCGGACGGTTTTGGCGCACCGGACGGCTGGAACGCGTCGGGCTGCAACGGCTCGACGGAAACCTCCATCAACTTAAGCAGCTGTGGACGAATCAGATTCAAGAACGGCTTGTAGCCCAGACTGAGAGAGAGAGAGAGAGAGAGAGAGAGTAGATGCACCAATTAATTTTTGGCCTTTTAGGGCTCCAACACCTCTTCATCAATGAATTTCCAGAATGTTCCGTATGTAAATACTGCCTAAGGAACTTAATCAAATAACTGGTAACACTTACAATATGGTTCCTTTTGTCAACACTAGTTGAAGCTGCAGTATGTAACTTTGTGCTCTCTAGCGACATCTCTGGTTGAAATGTGAAACTGCAAACGGTTTTCGGAAGAACGCTTCACGTGAGTCGTGTTTCGACACTACTGCTCTTCAGAGCCGGAGTTATAACGTACTATAATTATGTTATTGGATTATTTCGTATGACTGACGGAAGTGAACACGTGACAGCCGGTACTTTCCTGTGTTTACAGACATGATTTAATGACGCAAGTATGAATGTCATAAGCCGGCGGTTTCACGGCATATCCGAACCGACAACTCAAAATAATAATTATCTCTATAGGCTTACCGAAATTAATCGGGGAAAGGTAAGAACATTGTTTTGAACACTAAATGGCAATTTCTTCATTTTTAATAAAAAAAATAATTCACGCTCAACAAGTCACGTGATAAGACGCGCGGATTGACGGTCTCAGACGCGGAGGCAATTGAGATTCGTCCTCCGCCACGATGACTTATGGTGCATTCACATACAATGCGAAGTGAATGTTTTGCATGCCGCGATTATATACAAAGTCAATGCAAAGACACGAATAGACGCGAATGACGCGACTTTAACACACGAAATCGCATGAGTTAAATTTTTTAAGCGTGAGTGAAAAATACGCATGATGCGTTATCGCGAAAGTCAATGAGCATTGAGATTGTCCGGATGTCACTGACGTACTGACGTGGTAGCAAATTAATTAAAAAATTGTTAGCGGTGTGTTCGCACACGTAATTGTACGACACAACGTCATACATGTACAGAGACCGGACGATAAAAAGACATCGCTTGGAGGAAAGTGAGCGAGGAAGTTGAACTACCTCATAGCTGAGTCCACTTTACTATGAACCAAGTCGTAGAAGCCCCGCCTCCTGTCCTTTTCTCGGGGGTTCGCGTTACTCGCGCGAACGTCAGTTTAAACACAAATTTATAATAGTCAAACTTGCGCGAACAATGCGAGGTGAAAATTTTCTTCGCGTTGTATGTTTTTTTTAATTAAAAGTTGTTTATGTTACCATTAGTTAATGCACTATGAACTAACATGAATTAACAATACAAATTAACTTTTAAAAATACAATTGTTTAACACTGTTGACATTAACTAATAATAAATACTTTTCAGCACTAATTATTCTTGGTTAAATTTCAACATATATAGTTTTAAATTAAATGTTGTTAATGACAACATTAATTATTGCACAATAACCATTAATAACAAGTTTTTCATGCATGTTTAAATGTACTGCTCTGTGATACTGACCAATCAGCTGAGGCCCAGAGGTCGACAGCGATCAGACCCGCTCTGATGCTCTGAACCGTTTCAGCTGGAACTTCTGGACTGTCCAAGAACCCCACCACCTGTTTAATGACGCTGGCGTCTCGTAAGAGCAGACCGATGACCACGCACCACTCCAGACACCCCGCCTCCATGAACACATGCAGGAGATACCTGAAATCATAAACAATTACACACATGTGCAACGGCGCATGCAATTATCTTGCTACTAAATGTTTATTTAGCAATTTTTGGAGTAAAATGTGGTGGAATAAATGTAGATTTATATCTACATTTATGTTTTTTTGCGGTAAAGATTATATTACCACAAAATAACTTTAAAATAGTTTGTTTTCTTTTGTTAGCAACATGAAGTTTAAAACAACATTCAAAAGAGTAACTGGTCTATAGTTTCAGTACGTTAAATTGAGTTAATCTTAATTTAAGATTATACAAATCCCAGTATTTATAGTATTCAATGCATTGTATGTATACATTATACTGCTGAAGCAAACATACAGTATACATATGTTATTATAGGATTTCTTTGAGGGTACTGAATAAGGAATGATACAATAGTTGCAACTAGATAGGTAAAGTTTGATTCTACAGATATCACAGCAAGAAAAACAGACAAGTAAGCTAGATATAGTCAGATAGATACATTATATATACAGAGAGAAACTTCAAGCAGATCAAAGGCCTTCAAGTGGGTTTGTTTACATTTGAATTTTTGACATTTGGCATTTGAATTAACGAGCATTCCGTTGGACCGTTTGAACATTCCGTCTATAGAACATTCCATTAATGTAAGCCTTTGGGGGTTTTCTGACATTTGTTTGTCCCCTGTGTGAAAACCGTAAGTCCAATCAGTTTGAAAAAACTTGGCAAACTATTCCAGAACAGTCTGAAGGTCTGTGCCAACTTTGATGGATAAAGCTTGAAAGCTCAAGAAATGTTGTAGTTTGTAGAATGACGGTACGTTGGCTTTATCAAACCAACATAATTGCTCGTATCCACATGGTTTACCTTGAAACTAGTAGTATAGTAGTATGCCACTCTGAATATACCCAATGACCTCATCAGTTCCCATGATTTTAACGGTCCCCTGTTGATGACATCATCACTTACCGCAGTTGCACTTGAGACTTGTGCGGTCCTTTATTGGCCAGCTCCATTGAGATGTGCTCAAGCTCTGATTGGCTGAGGCTGAGGGTGGAGAAATTCTCATCTGCCATCATCCAATCACCATCCACCACGGAACTGGTTTCAGTCAGATCCGTAGCTGAACCGATACTGCACTCCTCTCCTGAACAAGAAGGCACGTGAGAAAGAGAGAGACAAGCGGATAAACGGGCAGACCCCACCAGTCTCACCTTTGTTAATAAGGGGAGACAGAAAAGCCTCTTGTGTCCGTGGCCCTCCGTGAGAGGAGGCGGAGTCCAGCTCCTTTGGAACCGCCCCCAAACCGTCAAGCCAGCTGTGATTAGCTGTGGTGACCTGAGGGGGTATGGTGTCCATGTTCAGCAAACTGTCAGCTGACTGCGACTTCAGCAAACGAGAACTCAACACTATAACAGAAAGAGCCGATCATAAAAACAGAGGTCTTAAAAAGGTACAGCGCAAAACACAACGTTGTCCACACACACCTGGATGGCAGCGTCCGTCCTTCAGCGGCGAGCTAATGGAGCATGCTGGGATAACAGGGAATGGCCACAGGAAGTCTTTGTGCAGGCATTTGAGGGCTGTAACGAAATCGCCCACCCGCGCCACCCGTGTCCGCTCCCGACACAACCAGCCAATCAGCTCGAAGCCCAGCTGAGCGGAGAAACAGCCGAGATCTCGCAGTCTCACCTGCTCCAGCAGATGTCTCGCGTGTCTCCACAGCATCACATCAATGTAGAGATTCTCTGCAGAGTCGCTCTCTTTACACCACCGATCGCCACTGAAGAGACACAACACACACACATTTCTAAGTTATGATGTTATGATGCAAACTAGTGGTCGTCCAATAGGGGTTTTTCAATGGCAGATGCCAGTACCAATATCTAGACAGCAGGATGGCCAATATAAATGCTGATAAGCATAATACAATTTAACAACAGCGAATCAGATTGTGGCAAGGAGGAGGGCGTGGCCGGGCCGTGAGGACACGCCCGGCACTGAATTGTCCTAATCAGCTGGGAGGGGTATAAAGACGAGCTAGGGGCGCCAGTTCGAGAAAGAGAGAGCGAGAGAGACACGTGGCCACTGTGTGTGTGTGTTTAAGTTTGTTTAAGTTACTTTCTGTCATTAAAGATATATTGACTGTTCTCCCGGTTCCCGAACCCCGTTACACTGGTGCCAAAATCCGGGAAAGTTGAGGGAGGCGCTGTCGTGGGACCTCGCCACGGCCGTCTGCCAGGGGATGGAGGAGTCACTGCTGGCCGCCAGGAAGGGGAGGAGAGGATACCATCCACCAGGGGTCGGAGGACTCACTGCCATCCGCCAGGGGAGTAGCGCCTGTCGTCCGCCAGAGGGCGGAGGAGCGGCTGAGGACTAGGCGACGACGTGTCCGGGGACTGGCGAGCGACTTTTTCTCTCTTTCTCTCCCTCCCCTCATCTCTCTCAGGGCTCCAGAGAGGCAGGGAAGACCTGCCAGCAGAAGGACGGTCGGAAGGGCAAGGGGCGTCATGCCAGAGGTTCCTCCTGGTCTGACTCGGGCGGTGGAGGAGTGTGACAAGTAGGAGGGCGTGGCCGGCCCGTGAGGACGCACGCCCGGCGCTGAACTGTACTAATCAGCCGGGAGGGGGATGAAGACGAGCCGGGGGCACCAGTTCGAGAGAGAGACACATGTGTGTTTATGTTTAAGTTAATTTATTTCATTAAAGTTATGTTGACTCTTCTTCTGGTTCCCGCCTCCTCCTTGCCCGTCCTGTGAACCCCATTACACGCATAAACTTGAAAAGAAAAAAATAACCATTGACAAATCTATTGGTAGATTTTGGAACCGACACAAAGGGAAAAGTAACACTTCTAAGCTAACACTTATCGGACAATGTCAATAATCGCAAAATGGCGGCCAATTTATCACCCTGGCTGATATATCAGTCTATGACGTTTTTCCAGTAAGTATCGAAAGTAGGCAAAAGCGCTACAAAGTAGCGATAACACTACACACTACTCGAAGCTAGTGTACCAAGATAGTTAGCTTTGCTACCCTTTCTAAGTGACTGTTCATGTCAATGAATATTATCCAACAGTATTCACATAAGTCTCAGTATTGCATTAACTGGGGTAAAATTTGGGGCAACCTTACCGCGGTTTTTGTTTGATTCGTTTTATTTAATATAATGTAATCTATTTGGAAAAGTTTACTGCTTTAACCCTAATTGAGATCCATATTAAATAATTATATTACCACAAAATTAACTTTAAAATAGTTTGCTTTCTTTTGTTAGTAAGCGGAGTGGTGGTGGCGTAGTGGGCTAAAGCACATAACTGGTAATCAGAAGGTTGCTGGTTTGATCCCCACAGACACCACCATTGTGTCCTTGAGTAAGGCACTTAACTCCAGGTTGCTCCGGGGGGATTGTCCCTGTAATAAGTGCACTGTAAGTCACTTTGGTGGTGGTGTAGTGGGCTAAAGCGCATAACTGGTAATCAGAAGGTTGCTGGTTTGATCCCCACAGACACCACCATTGTGTCCTTGAGTAAGGCACTTAACTCCAGGTTGCTCCGGGGGGATTGTCCCTGTAATAAATGCACTGTAAGTCACTTTGGATAAAAGTGTCTGCCAAATGCATTAATGTAATGTAGTAACATGAAGTTTAAAACAACATTCAAAAGAGTAACTGGTCTATAGTTTCAGTATGTTAAATTAATTGAGATAATTGTAGCTTTACAAACTTAACTTTAAGGTAGCTTCATGCAAGTGAGATTACATTTCTACGCATATGTTTAAACTCTAGAATATATATGCGTGTTAGTACAACTAAATATGTGCATGCATATAAATGTTAAGTGTTACCCTTTAGATGGTCCAGAAGGCATGCTCAGTGTCTTCTGCATGTTAAATTTGCCCGCTGTGACGTTTTCTGCAGCCTGAGAGAGACTGATGCTGCGGTTACGAAAGAACTCGAACCCGCCGGTAGAGCTCGGCTCCTGCACACAGACGCACAAAACTCAAAATCTGAATATACATCTGAAATCACTGCATTGCATGTGCTTTTCACTCAGTCAAAACTTGAGTCAAAATATTGCCCAGGATCTCACTTGTGTAGTGGGAGTGCTGGGCGGAGTCTCGGCCTCCCCTGAGCCAATGGCCTTGAGGAATCTGATCATGTGACGGCAGAGGTCCCATTTGCCCCGTTCGAGGGCCGTGTTGAAGAGCAGAGTGGCGTGTTGACGACTTACTGCAGGAACTTCCATATTCTGAGTTGAAAACAAAAACATCAATACAAATATGACCTAGTAAAATCAGAGTTAGCAAAACTAAAATTCATCAAACAACCTGGTGGTTTCAATTTCTGATAATATTGAAATATGTGGAAACCTTTTTTTCACCCATGCAATGACATTGATTATGGATTTTCTGCATTTCCTAAAAGTGTTTTTAGGTGATTATAATTAAGGCCCAAGCACTGTAAGCGTGGAGGCCCTGTTTTCCTAAGGATTACTGTTAACATTCATCTTTTCAAGGTTTCATGGGCTTTAGGGTCCCTTAACATGCTCAAAAACTCCTGAAAATTTGCACACACAATCTGCCGGCCCCTTGAAAATGGAATATTTGGGAGGCTCTGTAGCACATGCCTTTTCCACTACAGTCACCAAACTTTGTTCACATATAGATCTCATCAAGCTGGACAACTTTCACCTTCATAGTCATAGGCTCCGCCCAACAGGAAGTCTGCCAGGTTGCATTGTTTGAAAAACGCATGCTCTGGAATTCGAAATACTCCTCCTAGGGGATTTATGTGACTGGCACCAAACGTGGGCAACATCATGCCAAGACATTGAAGATAATGAATTGCGAACCGGTTTTTGATATTTCAAAAGATGTTGCCATGGCGAGGCGATAAATTAATGGTGAAAATAAAAACAGGAAGTGCTCATTTCTTCGGCGTGCATTATGCGATTTAGATCAAAATTGAAATTTATGTTGGGTATTGGGTGTTGATCACATGGATGAGACTATTGTGGGGCATGATCATAGTGCCATCAACTGGCAGCAGGAAGTGTGGCACTTTTTATGTATATTCATATATTTTTGAGGTACTTGGTAGGCTTGAATTTATATGATATTTTGCACACACGTCAGAATCGTCAGCCATTAGGGCTGGGCAAAGGTTCATTCGTGGGCGTGTAGAGGGGGCTCTGTAGTGCCAAACAGAAAATGGCCATGTTCAGGAGACTCTAGCACATCCCATTTCGATACATTCACCAAACCTTGTACATAAAGTATTTAGATCTCAAGCCGGACAACTTTCACACCACAGACATTAGCTCCGCCCTACATGAAGTCGGCCATTTTGGATGGTTTAAAAATTGCATGCTCTGAAATTTGAAATACTCCTCATAGGGAATTCATTTGACTGGCACCAATCTTAGGCAACGTCATGCCAAAACAAAGACAGTCTATGTGAAAATCTTGATTTTTTTTAAGGATACTTTTCTTTGAGGTGAATGTTGTGCGAATTTAGCAAGCTGTAGTTGTGGTGACCAAATGTGTCATTTTATATTCAATGAAAATAGGTATTATCTAATTGCTTAAAACAAATGTTGCAACTTTGCATAACTGGGACTTCAAGAGTTAATCTTCTACACATTTTGACCAATCTTTGCCACGTGTGGGTTGCATGGCCAAACTCACAATTTAAGCGTTCCCTTACAAACGCTCTAATAACGTTCACGGCAAAGACGCCAATCAAGAAGTTCTTGACAATGTTTTTGTGCTTTGAAACGAAAACAATCCCAGACACAAATGATCCACCCCCGTCCCGCCTCACCTGGAGAATAATGAGGTACGAAGCTGCCGTGTCCAGATCCTGCGCCATCAAACACTCTTCAAACAGATCTTTGGGGTTCCCCACCGCGGCAAACAGGTAGTTCCAGAGCGCGTACTCCGTCTTCCGAGCGCAGTGGACGATGGTTTGCAGGAAGAGGGGGAACTCCGTCACAAACTTGGCCACGGTGGGCAGCAGCGGATCGGGGATGGGCTCTCGCGACGTGGCCTCTTCCTCCAAAACCACATGCAACATGAGCTCTAGAACGTGAGGGAAATACGGCAGAGACGCGCAGGATTGCGCCAACATCAGCGCCTGCTCGCCCAGGTTTCGCACCAGCAGCTGTCGGAGAATGTGGTGGAGGTAGATCTGCGACGTCCGCTCCACCGTGCAGAACGGGAAGAGAGATTCCAGCTGCTCTGAGGAGGAACTCTGAGCACCGAGCCCGTCGAAGAGCATCGTTTCGTTGGAGGCGCCCAGGATGAGCGCGTCTTCGAACAAGACGGTCAGCGGGTAGATGTTGATGTGAAACGGGAGCATGATTCGTCGAGACAGGAAGGAGTGAGTTTTGCGGTGGTCTCGCGGGAACAGTGGAAGCCACACCTTCATTCCCGCCTCTCCGCACGACAGCCACAGCGCCTCCATCAGGTGACGCTTCTTCCGGTTGCTGCGACACGTCGTCCAAACGTTTTCCACACACTGAGCCAAAACCACCGGCGGACAGAACGGCAGCTGGGACAGGACAATATGTGTTTTAATAACATTTCGATAAAAACCGAAGCTGTTAAGATACAACCCAAACAGTATTTGCCGATATGTAGGAGCAGGTGACCCAAAAAAACACGAGGCTACTATGTTTGATTGCTTTTTATAAAAAGTCGTAGAAGTACGGCAAAAATCGTGCAAACGCCTTTATGCATTTATAAGATATGAGCAATCAAACATAGTGGCGGCCCGCCTTATAGATAAAAACAAATATTTATATCAATATTTTTCAGCCTTTTGATATGGGCGGGACATACACTTACCAGTTTGTTCTGATTGGCTGGTGTGTCTTTCTCTTGTACCTGTGGACCGGAGCGATCTCGCTGCAGCATTATCAGCTGACCAGCCAAATTTAACAAGATACTCTCCGCCGAACAGGCCTGAAACACAGAGAGGGACGCTATAACAGATGACCGACAGGAGAATGTGTGTGTGTGTGTGAGCATGTGTGTGTGTGTGTGTGTGAGAGCATGTGTGTGTGTGTGAGAGCATGTGTGTATGTGTGTGAGCATGTGTGTGTGTGTGTGAGAGCATGTGTGTGTGTGTGTGAGAGCATGTGTGTGTATGTGTGTGTGAGTGTGTGTGTGAGTGTGTGCGTGAGCATGTGTGTGTGTGTGTGAGAGCATGTGTGTGTGTGTGTGTGTGTGTGTGAGCATGTGTGTATGTGTGTGAGCATGTGTGTGTGTGTGTGAGAGCATGTGTGTGTGTGTGTGAGAGCATGTGTGTGTGTGTGTGTGTGTGTGTGTGTGTGTGTGTATGTGAGTGTGTGCGTGAGCATGTGTGTGTGTGTGTGAGAGCATGTGTGTATGTGTGAGAGCATGTGTGTGTGTGTGTGAGCATGTGTGTGTGTGTGTGAGAGCATGTGTGTGTGTGTGAGAGCATGTGTGTGTGTGTGTGTGCGTGTGTATGTGTGTGTGAGTGTGTGTGTGAGTGTGTGCGTGAGCATGTGTGTGTGTGTGTGAGAGCATGTGTGTGTGTGTGTGTGTGTGAGAGCATGTGTGTATGTGTGTGAGCATGTGTGTGTGTGTGTGAGAGCATGTGTGTGTGTGTGTGTGTGTGTGTGTGTGTGTGTGTGTGAGTGTGTGCGTGAGCATGTGTGTGTGTGTGTGAGAGCATGTGTGTGTGTGTGAGAGCATGTGTGTGCGTGTGTGAGCATGTGTGTGTGTGTGTGAGCATGTGTGTGTGTGTGTGTGTGTGTGCATGTGTGTGAGAGCATGTGTGTGTGTGTGTGAGCATGTGTGTGTGTGTGTGTGAGCATGTGTGTGTGTGCGTGTGTGTGTGTGTGTGTGTGTGAGCATGTGTGTGAGAGTGTGTGTGTGTGTGTGTGAGCATGTGTGTGAGAGCATGTGTGTGTGTGTGTGTGTGAGCATGTGTGTGTGTGTGTGTGTGTGAGCATGTGTGTGTGTGTGTGAGAGCATGTGTGTGTGTGTGTGTGAGAGCATGTGTGTGTGTGTGTGAGCATGTGTGTGTGCGTGTGTGTGCGTGTGAGCATGTGTGTGTGCGTGTGTGTGCGTGTGAGCATGTGTGTGTGTGTGTGTGTGTGTGTGAGCATGTGTGTGTGTGTGTGCGTGTGTGTGAGAGCATGTGTGTGTGTGTGTGAGCATGTGTGTGTGTGAGCATGTGTGTGTGCGCGTGTGAGTGTGTGTGTGTGTGAGCATGTGTGTGTGTGTGTGTGTGTGTGCGCGTGTGAGTGTGTGTGTGTGTGAGCATGTGTGTGTGCGCGTGTGAGTGTGTGTGTGTGTGCGCGTGTGAGTGTGTGTGTGTGTGAGCATGTGTGTGTGTGTGTATACCTGCTGTGGGGCTTTGAGGGTGATCCCGGTCTCTGTTCGTACTGACGTGAGGGTCACAGATACGACCAGACCAGGATGAGGAATATAGCGAGACATTGAAACTTCCTGTAACAACTCCACAATGGCGGACGGGTTCGGACTGCAGAGAGAGAGAGTGAGAGAGAGAGAGAGAGGGAGAGAGGGAGAGAGAAAAAAAACACAAAGAGAAAACTCTCAGAGACAACCCTGATCTTCTGTATGCGGACTACATTCAGCTTAATGGGAGAAGAATCAAGAACAACCTTATCTTCTACACCACTTTGATATCTGCATGGAAATCAGCCATCTGTGAGGAATTCAAGAACATTTTTAAAGAAGGAATCGGTCGAGGTGGAAGATTAACTATATGTAAAGATGAAATGCTTGACACAGACAACCCAATTCTCACCATAACCTACTATACTAAAGGCACCTTCCTTCTGCAAGGCAATGAGGCAAGCCTAAACTCATTCGAGGAGATCTTCCCCCTGCTGAAGGCCAGAGTAGAGGAGGAGAGAGACGAGCCTCATGCAAACAGCACAGACTCTGAGGGGGAAGGCCCAGCCATTCCTTCACCTTCACCATCGGACCGGCGACTGAGAGACCGTTTAGCTATGCTGGAACTGGACTTCACTGAATTTAGAGAACACACTCAAGTCAAACTCTCAGACACACGCAACACAAATATTTACATCCAAGAGCTCAAAGATGAGCTCAGGCAGCTGAAGAAAGACACCAACTCCTCCATCACTGAACTCAACAGAGCTCTCAGAGAACTGCAAGGAGAAAGCCAAACTCTCCACGCACAGATACGCAAGCTAGAGGAGGACAACGAGAGAAAAGAAGAGAGCTTCTCCAGACAGCTACAAGAAATGAGAAAGCAGTTACAGAAAAACACAGAAGACAACACACGTCACCACAGTACAGCTCCTACTACAGACTACACAAACACAGATAGCGAGCCTGCCACAAACACACAGACACCTGCAGAAACACAACCCCCCCCTGCCCCCCCTCCAGGATCTGATCCAGATGTTCTCCTCTTAATGGACTCTAATGGGAAGTTCTTGGACCCACAGAAACTCTTCCCACATCAGAAAGTCTCTGCAAAACGATGCAGTACAACAGGCCACGCATGCCAGATAATTAGAGACTTCCCAGGACACCCCTCATGTGTCATCATCCACACTGGGACCAATGACCTTCACTCGCTGCGCAACAACACTGCTGATGCTGTCAGGAAAATGGCAGAAATCACCAGCAAAAAGTTCCCAGAATCTCGGATTGTCATCTCCACACTTCTCCCACGACATGACACACCACCACACATCATCCACAACATCAACACTGAAATTTCCCACAGATGTTCTGCACTGCCAAACGTGCACCTGGTCCACCACCACCACATCGGCCCCCAACACCTGTACGATGGACTCCACCTGCACAGAGATGCAGTGCGCACTTTTGCAAGGGCCCTTAAAGATGCAGCCCTGGGCCACTCCCCATCGTCACCGAGACATCTGCTACCGACTCCAGAACACTACCGACCCATTCACCCCTACATGCCCAGACACCCACCCCCCCGACCCCGATGAGGAATCACCCCTACATGCCCAGACACCCCCCCCCCGACCCCGATGAGGAATCACCCCTACAGGCCCAGACACCCCCCCCCGACCCCGATGAGAAGAGAAGTCGGCTGGACAAGCATCCCACATCATCCACCACGTCCACACCCACCTATGGATCACTACACACCTGTAAACCTGCAGTCACCAACTCCACGTTCACCTGCCAGCCATCAAGCCCCCGTTAGGAAGAAGAAACCAAACCCCCCCCCACACCCAGAGAAATCCCTCCAACCAAGAGCACAGAGCTACGCTGAAGCTTTAGCCCGGCCTCTCGCTCCACCCACCAGCTCCAGCTCCACACCTGCCAGCGAACTGAGCCAGATCAGAGAGATGCTGCACACACTGTGCAACCAGCTCCTGAACAGATAAGAACACACACAGTGCTCTACTGAAAGGGAAAAAAAAATATATATTTTTTTTTTTGTGTATGTGTATATATATATATATATTAGGGATATGTATGTATATGTATGTGTATGTATGTATGTATGTGTGTATGTATATATATATATATATATATATATATATATATATATATATATATATGTGTGTGTGTGTGTGTGTATAATTTTGCACTAATGTAAATTGTTTGCCATGTACGTTTTCACATGTACTTCACATTATCTTCTCTCTGTCTCACCAAATAGGTTTATCTTTTGGAATACGAATGCGTTCATTTCAAATAAGTTGCTGGAATATTCAGGGTCTTCACTCTTCAACATTTGGTTCTAAAAGCACAGACCCAGATTTTCTTAAACATATAGAAGATGTTGACATCATAATCCTCACTGAAACCTGGTGTCGAAATGATGCGCTTACCTACTGTCCCTCAGGCTACTACGAAGTGATTGTGCCCTCGGTTAAAATAAGTACAGTCCATCGTGGACGAGACTCGGGAGGAATTCTGGTGTGGTACAGGGAGGATCTGGCCAAACACATTTCTACAATTAAAGTTGGAAAATTTCATTGCTGGTTAAAGCTCAACCAAATTAGCATTTCTACTACAGACACATATCTCTGTGCCATCTACATTCCCCCAGCAGAATCCCCGTACCATGACGAGGAATACCTCAACCACATCCACACAGAAATCAGCCATTTCCAGGCCCAGGGGAATGTGCTGCTGTGTGGAGACTTTAATGCGAGAACTGGATCTGAACCCGATGACATAGATCCAAAGGGTAATGAATATGTCTTTGGCCAGACCCCCCCGAATCTCACAAGAAAACTTCCACCGAGAAACAACCTCGACCATACTGTAAATAAAACTGGTACAGAATTAGTGCACCTCTGCCAAGCCTCAGGCCTGTACATACTCAACGGCAGGATCAGAGGGGACTCATTAGGGAGGTTCACATGTTGTTCAGGTCTTGGAGCTAGTGTAGTTGACTATGCCATCACTGACATGGACCCCTCCTCCTTCAGTGCATTCACTGTCAGACAGCAAACTCCACTCTCAGACCATAACCAGACTAACATCTATATTAGAACACATCACACACCAGAACAAAACAGACTGGAAACCTGCCAAATGTATCAGGTCCAGCAGAGATACAGATGGGCTCCGGACAGCGCAGACAAATTTGTCCAAGCCCTCAATTCTGAAGAACTAAAACATCTAATAAATACATTTATTAATAAGAAATTCGAAACAACTAAAGATGGTGTTAATTCGGCTACAAATGAAATCAATTACATATTTAAAAAAGCAGCACATAAAAGTGAATTAAAAAAGAAAGGCAAAAAATACACTAAAAATAATCCAAAAGATGAAAAATGGTTTGACTCAGACTGCAAAACATTAAGAAAACAACTTAGAAAATTATCAAATCTGAAACATAAAGAACCAAACAACACTGACATAAGAACTGAATACTTTTCAAAACTAAAAATATATAAAGACACAATTAGAGTGAAGAAGCAACACCATCTGACCAAAAGTATACAAGAATTAGAACAATCAATAAATCAGAATCAGTTCTGGGATCTGTGGAATAATCTGAGCACAACAAAACCACAAGACCTACCAATACAAAATGGAGAAATTTGGACAAACCATTTTGAAAACTTATATAAAGAAATCCCATCAAAACAACTCAATGACAATCATAATCTGATCAAACAAAATCTAAAAACTTATGAAGAGACAATTAAAAATAATCAAAATCCACTTGACTTCCCAATTACACATGAAGAATTGGCAAACAAACTCAAAAACCAAAAAGGTAAGAAATCTTGTGGTCCTGACAGTATTCTAGGAGAGATGCTGAAACACAGCACACCTGAGCTGCAGACGGCCGTGCTCAAATTATTCAACACTGTACTTAGTTCAGGCTGTTTCCCTGACATCTGGAGCCAAGGACTTATTACCCCAATCCACAAGAGTGGAAATAAATTGGATCCTAATAATTTCAGAGGCATCTGTGTGAGCAGTAATCTGGGGAAGTTATTTAGCAGTATTTTAAACAATAGTATTGTAAACTTCCTTAACGAACACAATGTCCTGAGCAAGAGTCAGATCGGATTCCTTCCAAATTATAGAACTACAGACCACATTTACACCCTACACGCCCTAATCAATAAACACGTACACCAGACCACATTTACACCCTACACACCCTAATCAATAAACACGTGACCCACACCAAACACGGGAAAATATTTGCATGCTTTGTTGATTTCAAAAAAGCATTTGATTCTATCTGGCACGACGGACTTTATTACAAATTACTACAAAGTGGTATAGGGGGTAAAGCTTATGACATCATTAAATCGATGTATTCGGACAACAAATGTGCAATACGAATTGGCACCAAACAAACAGAGTTCTTCAGTCAGAAGAGAGGAGTGAGACAGGGCTGTGGTCTGAGTCCAACACTGTTCAACATCTACATTAATGAACTAGCGGTGCAGTTGGGACAGTCCACAGCCCCTGGACTCACTCTACAGGACAAACACATCAAGTGTTTGCTCTATGCAGACGACCTGGTGCTGCTGTCCCCCACCGCACAGGGACTACAGCAACATCTGGACCTGCTGGAGAACTACTGCCAGAACTGGGCCCTGGCAGTCAACCTGAAGAAGACCAATATTATGGTCTTTCAGAAGAAGCCCAGATGTCAGGAACACAGACACCAGTTCTCTCTAGGCAGCACCGCACTAGTGCACACTATGCAGTATACTTACCTTGGGCTGATCATCACTGCATCAGGGAGTTTCAGTAAGGCAGTGAATGCACTTAAAGATAAAGCTCGACAAGCTCTATACGCTATTAAGAAGAAGTTCTATAATACTGAACTACCAATTCCAATCTGGTGTAAGATCTTTGATAGTGTGGTACAGCCCATAGCGCTGTATGGAAGTGAGGTATGGGGTCCACTCAGTGATCAGAACTACACTAGATGGGACAAGCATCCAACAGAAGCCCTACACACTGAATTCTGCAAAATGATACTAAAACTACAAAGGAAAACTCCCAATAATGCATGTAGGGTAGAATTAGGACGATTCCCATTGATTGTTAATATGCAAAAAAGATCCCTTAAATTCTGGATGCATCTAAGATCAAGTCCCACAGAATCACTACATTATAAAGCACTACAAACCCAAGAACTGAACCCCGAAAAGAGTCCCCTCAGTCAGCTGGTCCTGAGACTCACTGACCCGACTAACACTAACCAGTCTCAGACCAGCACTGCTTCTCACACACACATCAGAATAAACCAAATTACCAAACAGTCTAAAAACACATATTTGGAACATTGGGAGCAGGAAACTAAAACACAAAGTAAATTACAATTCTATCGAACTCTAAAATCAAATTATGAATTGGAAGAATATCTCCAGAGTGTGAGAGACACAAAGCAGAGACGGATCCTGAGCAAGTACAGGCTGAGTGAGCACAGTCTCACCATCGAGAGAGACAGACAGTGAGAGAGACAGACAGTGAGAGAGAGACAGACAGATCCTGAGCAAGTACAGGCTCAGTGAGCACAGTCTCGCCATCGAGAGAGACAGACAGTGAGAGAGACAGACAGATCCTGAGCAAGTACAGGCTGAGTGAACACAGTCTCACCATCGAGAGAGACAGACAGTGAGAGAGAGAGACAGACAGATCCTGAGCAAGTACAGGCTGAGTGAACACAGTCTCGCCATCGAGACCGGCAGACACAGAAAGAGCTGGTTACCCCGAGAGCAAAGGGTGTGTGTTCACTGTAGAACAGGAGAGATCGAGACAGAGACGCACTTTCTCCTTCACTGTCACAAATACAGCTCAATTAGAGACCTCTACTTCAATAAACTCAATAACCTAATACAGGACTTTACAGCCATGACTGAAGTAGAGCAGATACAGATAATACTAGGAGAGGGACAGACAGCAGCACTGGCGGCCAGATACGTGTGTGTGTGCCACAGCCTGAGAGACAGCAGGTGAATGTGTGTGTGTGTGTGTGTGTGTGTGCCACAGCCTGAGAGACAGCAGGTGAATGTGTGTGTGTGTGTGTGTGTGTGTCTGACCTCAGTGTGTTCCCCTACTGTCCACCACAGTGACCCTCAGGAATGTGTGTGTGTGTGTGTGTGTGTGTGTGTGTGTGTGTGTGTGTGTGTGTGTGTGTGTGTGTGTGTCTGACCTCAGTGTGTTTCCCTACTGTCCACCACAGTGACCCTCAGGAATGTGTGTGTGTGTGTGTGTGTGTTAAAACACTGTGGTATCAAATGTTCAAATGTTCACAGAAATTATAATCTGTTACACTGTTAATTCGTGCAATTAATTTAATTTGTACATTTAAATTGTTAGAATACTTTATTATTCTTTATGTCTTTATAATTATTCTATGTGTTCCAAGCTTTGGCAATATTGTAATATGTACAGTCATGCCAATAAAGCAATTTGAATTGAATTGAATTGAATTGAGAGAGAGAGAGAGAGAGAGAGAGAGAGACATTTGAAAGAACTAGACAAGGAAAGTTTGTCAAGAAATAGATATAGAGAATGTGTGTGTGTGTGTGTGTGTGTGTGTGTGTGTGTGTGTGTGTGTGTTACCCGTCCTGTTTCCTCTCGATGCTGAACAGACAGATGGAGCAGTCCGCTCGGAACAGAATCACCACGTTACGAAACACGTTCAACAGCAGCGTATCAGCGTGAAGTTTGGTGACGCTCGCAAACGCGTTATCCAGATTAGATGACCGCACATAGAACCGCAACTATAAACAGAAACGAACACCAAACACATCGATCAATACCGATCAACAGACTTTATAAACAATACATTTCCATTTCAGTCATTTGTGATTTCAACTTTTAATTCCATCTGATTCGCCGACGAGTCATTGGGACTGATTCGCTAATGAGTCATTCAGACTGATTCGCTAATGAGTCATTCAGACTGATTCGCTAATGAGTCATTCGGAATGATTCATGAATCCTTCTGAATAACTCACTGAAAAGAACCGACTCAAATCAATGTATTTTTTCTAATACTTTTTCCTGTTAAAATTTTTTATTCGGACTGACTCGCTAATGAGTCATTCGGACTGACTCGCTAATGAGTCATTCGGACTGACTCGCTAATGAGTCATTCGGACTGATTCGCTGATGAGTCATTCGGAATGATTCGCTAATGAGTCATTCGGAATGATTCATGAATCCTGACCAATTCATGAATCCTGACTCATTCGGACTGATTCGCTAATGAGTCATTCGGACTGATTCGCTAATGAGTCATTCGGACTGATTCGCTAATGAGTCATTCGGACTGATTCGCTGATGAGTCATTCGGACTGATTCGCTGATGAGTCATTCGGACTGATTCGCTGATGAGTCATTCAGACTGATTCGCTGATGAGTCATTCGGAATGATTCGCTAATGAGTCATTCGGAATGATTCGCTAATGAGTCATTCGGACTTATTCGCTGATGAGTCATTCGGACTGATTCGCTGATGAGTCATTCGGACTGATTCGCTGATGAGTCATTCAGACTGATTCGCTAATGAGTCATTCGGACTGATTCGCTGATGAGTCATTCAGACTGATTCGCTGATGAGTCATTCAGACTGATTCGCTGATGAGTCATTCGGAATGATTCGCTAATGAGTCATTCGGAATGATTCGCTAATGAGTCATTCGGAATGATTCGCTAATGAGTCATTCGGAATGATTCGCTAATGAGTCATTCGGAATGATTCATGAATCCTGACCAATTCACAAAAAAAAAATTGATTGAAATTAATACATTTCCATGATTGTTTCAGTCATTTGTGATTCAAAATTTTGATTCGGACTGATTCGCTAATGAGTCATTCAGACTGATTCATGAATCTTCAGTTTAGCAGTCTCACCTCTTCCTGTCGGTCGATGAAATTGTAACAGGCAACAACGATGAAATCGTTCCACCAAGCGAGTCCTCCCGTCACAGTCATATTCTGCTCCTGAACACACACACACACACACACACACAATTC
>JAVLUX010000153.1:792500-795000 GCA_032164185.1 Moxostoma hubbsi | reverse complement strand
TGGCCAGGGTCACAGTAAGGACTGGACTGAAGTGTCTATTCTGGAGTTTTCCACAGCTGGAGCGAGGCATCGTCCAAAACTCCCATAATCCCCTCAAACACTGGTGAACTGATGTGACCGCAGCGATGAGCTCAGCGCTTACTTTAGACGCAGCGAGAGCCAAACGCATTTAACCAATAGCACAGCTCCGTTTCCTTTATGTTCCGGAGTCCATCAGAGGGAAAGAACGGACATGATGTGTTCTTTAAAAGACTACGTCAACATTAATGTTTACATACAGCATTGGGAACATTCATTTAAATTAATAGATTTGTTTGGACGGCACATTTCAATGAACTGATTTAAAGAAAAAATTCATAATTTCATTTCAAAAGTCAAAAGTGTTCCCACACTGCAAAAGTCCTTTACTTGATCAGTATTTTTGTCTTGTCTTCCAGTAAAAATATTGAAAAATCTAAAACTCACCACGCGCGGAGGTTACCCCATGTGACTCTACCCTCCCTAGCAACCGGGCCAATTTGGTTACCCCATGTGACTCTACCCTCCCTAGCAACCGGGCCAATCTGGTTACCCCATGTGACTCTACCCTCCCTAGCAACCGGCCAATTTGGTTACCCCGTGTGACACTACCCTCCCTAGCAACCGGCCCAATTTGGTTACCCCATGTGACTCTACCCTCCCTAGCAACCGGCCAATTTGGTTACCCCGTGTGACACTACCCTCCCTAGCAACCGGCCCAATTTGGTTACCCCATGTGACTCTACCCTCCCTAGCAACCGGGCCAATTTGGTTACCCCATGTGACTCTACCCTCCCTAGCAACCGGGTCAATTTGGTTACCCCATGTGACTCTACCCTCCCTAGCAACCGGGCCAATTTGGTTACCCCATGTGACTACCCTCCCTAGCAGCCGGGCCAATTTGGTTACCCCATGTGACTCTACCCTCCCTAGCAACCGGGCCAATTTGGTTACCACATGTGACTCTACCCTCCCTAGCAACTGGGCCAATTTGGTTACCCCATGTGACTCTACCCTCCCTAGCAACCGGGCCAATTTGGTTACCCCATGTGACTCTACCCTCCCTAGCAACCGGGCCAATTTGGTTACCACATGTGACTCTACCCTCCCTAGCAACCGGGCCAATTTGGTTACCCCATGTGACTCTACCCTCCCTAGCAACCAGGTCAATTTGGTTACCCCATGTGACTCTACCCTCCCTATCAACCGGGCAAATTTGGTTACCACATGTGACTCTACCCTCCCTAGCAACTGGGCCAATTTGGTTACCTCATGTGACTCTACCCTCCCTAGCAACCGGGACAATCTGGTTACCCCATGTGACTCTACCCTCCCTAGCAACCGGCCAATTTGGTTACCCCGTGTGACACTACCCTCCCTAGCAACCGGCCCAATTTGGTTACCCCATGTGACTCTACCCTCCCTAGCAACCGGGCCAATTTGGTTACCCCATGTGACTCTACCCTCCCTAGCAACCGGCCCAATTTGGTTACCCCATGTGACTCTACCCTCCCTAGCAACCGGGCCAATTTGGTTACCCCATGTGACTCTACCCTCCCTAGCAACCGGGCCAATCTGGTTACCCCATGTGACTCTACCCTCCCTAGCAACCGGCCAATTTGGTTACCCCGTGTGACACTACCCTCCCTAGCAACCGGGCCAATTTGGTTGCCCCATGTGACTCTACCCTCCCTAGCAACCAGCCAATTTGGTTACCCCGTGTGACTCTACCCTCCCTAGCAACCGGGCCAATTTGGTTACCCCATGTGACTCTACCCTCCCTAGCAACCGGCCCAATTTGGTTTCCCCATGTGACTCTACCCTCCCTAGCAACTGGGCCAATTTGGTTGCTAAGGAGGCAAGACACTGAACCCCAAGTTGCTCCCAATGGCAGGCTAGCACCTTGCATGCAGCTATGCCATCATTGGTGTGTGAGGGTGAATGGGTGAATGAGTCACAGTGTAAAGCGCTTTGGTAACCGCTAAGGTTAAAAAAAGCGTTATATAAGTGCAGACCATTTACCATTTACAACTTAAGACCATCAGCCACTCACAGGCTGCTCATCTCGTTTATCTGAGAACACGCTGCCAGTACACAACCAACTGCAGACTAAACATCTGTGGAAGCCAGACATGCTGTTATCATCATCATTCTTTAAGCTGAGTTCACATGATTTTATGAGCAGATGAAAGGACGAGTGTTTTAACTGTTCTATCAACAGTCTCGCGCTGATAAAACACACCGCTACGGACGTGTCGGTCAGATGTGTGAGGCAGAAACAGCTACAGGAGTGATATTACAAAACCTGTTACAAAGGAATATTCAGCGTTCAATATAAAGTTAAGCTCAATCAACAGCATTTATGGGATGATATTGATACTCTTCATGTGCGTCATTCACGGTGCATCATGGGAGTGGGTGGACGCTGCAGAGCTCTTTTTGTTTTTACTTCCAGATCCAGACTGTTGCAGTTCAACCATTA
>JAVLUX010000153.1:767500-785000 GCA_032164185.1 Moxostoma hubbsi | reverse complement strand
CTACAACCTTTAAGTTACCAAAACAGACCTTTAAGTACTAACCCACAGTACCAGCACAAGAGTACACAGTCAAGACTTACCCGAACCACCCAAACACTCAAACATGTCAAGTATTAAACCCTTAAACACTGATTTGGGGTCAGTTTCGTACCCTGCTGAACCAGATGCTGATCTGGGTCTCGGACAGCACGGCCAGGTAGAAGCGTTGCACGCTGGGCTCGATCAGGAAGGGCCGTTCGCCGCTCCGGAGAGGGCAGAGGAGCCTCCGCGGCCAGCCGCTCAGAAAATACATCGCGATCCGGTTCCGACCCAAAATCACTGCGACACCGGAACGGACAGCCTCCCTCCACCGGCCTCCATGCAACACAATCCCATACAGTTCGGTTCGGATTCAGTCCGGGTTCATATCCGCGGGATTCGGTGTCGGTTCGGATGACGTGAGCCCAAATTCCGCTTTATTTGTGTAATAACTTCAAACACCGTGTTTCTGACACACCGAAACAGAACCGGGTCTCAGCTCGACGTGGTGGGCATTTGCGGATCTCAGTGGGCGGCACGATCGATGGACTCGGTGTTCCGACGGGACATTTAGGATCCGAAATCGTCCCGTGAATCCTCCACCGTCGCCATCTTTAATCATTATTTACCCCAGAGCCACCGGAGCTCCGCAAACACCGGGAGCCGAAACGACATTTACTCCGCAGTCGTGCCCGGGACTGGCAGCAGGGGCGCGAAATGGCCCAATAATATACACTGATTTACTTTTAAATGCTCCGTTTTTATCTTGAACAAGTAGAAATGTGAGATAATGTTGTCAGCAAATATATATATATATATATAAAGTATTTCCAAAAATATATATATAGATTAAGTTTATTGTTAAAACGCCAATTTAACACTTGTGCGACCTATGGGACAATTTTAGTCTTTTTAATTTTAGTTTTTTTTTTTCTCGATTATTTTGGTCGTGTTAATGCCAACGGCGTACATTTAGCCAACCACAGTTCCTATAACACATCTATAACACATCTATAACACATCTCACATCTATAACACATCTATAACACATCTCACATCTATAACACACTGTGTACAGGAAATAGTCACACTCGGGACCTTCAGGACAAAAATGTCCCCATTAAAACTGCAATATTTGATCCCAGTGACATTAAAGTATAAATCATGAATTATATGATATTATTTGTTCATTCTGGAGCTCTGACTTCAAAATTAAATGTTTCATATTTTCCACCAGATGGCGCCATTTTCTCATGTTTATCCTGTGGAGCAAATACAAACTTTTCCCCAATTCTGTTTCCTGTATTATAGAGACCTGCAGGACACCTGAATACGTGTGTGTGTGTGTGAGTGTGTGTGTGTGTGTGTGTGTGTGAGTGTGAGTGTGTGTTTGAGTGTGTGTGAGAGAGTGTGTGTGAGTGTGAGTGTGTGTTTGAGTGTGTGTGAGAGAGTGTGTGTTTGAGTGTGTGTTTGAGTGTGTGTGTGTGAGTGTGTGTGTGTGTGTGTGCGTGTGAGAGTGTGTGTGTGTGTATATGTGTGTGCGTGTGAGTGTGTGTGTGTGTGTGAGTGTGTGTGTGTGAGTGTGTGTGTGTGTGTGAGAGAGTGTTTGTGTGTGTGTGTGCGTGTGAGAGTGTGCGTGTGTGTATATGTGTGTGCGTGTGAGTGTGTGTGTGTGTGTGTGTTTGAGTGTGTGTGTGTGTGAGTGTGTGTGTGTGTGTGAGTGTGTGAGAGTGTGTGTGAGTGTGTGTGTGAGAGTGTGTGTGTGTGTGTGTGTGTGAGTGTGTGTGTGTGTGTGTGTGTGTGAGTGTGAGAGTGAGTGTGTGTGTGTGTGTGTGAGTGTGTGTGAGAGTGTGGGTTAAAATAAGTTGTTTAAATAGCAGTGTTGGTTAAGTTACTCTAAAAAAGTAATTAATTACAAACTAATTACATCTTCAACAGTGTAATCAGATTACTGTACTAACTGTCTGAAAAGTAATTGCATTACTTATTACTAATTACTTCCTAAAACTTATCAATACAAGGATACACATGAAACTGTTCCTTTAATTCTTTCAAATAAATCATATACAATCAAATACATTATTCATGAGCTGGCCAAAGAATTTAAGGGGGCGGCGTAAAATTAGTTTGTTAAATGTTAAATTTAAACTTTAAATTCATTATTGTTTATATAGAAGTGTTCTAGAGTCTATACAGTATTTAACGCAATTACATCAGAAGTAACTGTTAGTAAATTACTGAAAAATTAAGAGTAATCCCTTACTTTATTGTTTCAATGAAAAAGTTATTTAATTACAGTAATTAATTACTTAATAACTAGAAATACATTTTTATGTAGAACGCTTTAAATACTCAAATACTCGAGATCAAAAGACACAAATCTGCCCAATGGCTGATGAGTATCGCGGTGGAAATTGTTCATGCCATAGAGATAGAAAAGTAGATGCCGCATTCGGCCGGTTCGGACCGCTGCATAAACTGCATCTGTGTGGAAACAGTTCAACTGTGTAATAAAACGACAGACTTGCATGTTTGCCATGATAAATTCATTCGAAGAGGATTTTAGTTGCAGTTTGCTACAAAAAAAAATCAATAAATAATTGTTTTAGAAGTGAAGTCAGGAACTTTTATATAATCTAAAATCCTTGACATCTGCTAATGAGATATCTACATCTATACATCTGTCTCTATGGCTTCAGACTCTTCTTACGGCGCTTCTCGGTCTTTCTCGATTTCTAATATTCATGACGCATAAAACGTCATTTCCGCAAGTTTCAAACGCACCCCTTTGGCGCCACCTGCTGGTGAAAACAGGCAACAGCGCTTTAAGAGCTTATTACTGTAATTCTGTATGTATATGACACAGCTGCAAAGGGCATAAAATGATGTTAAACATAATTTTTTTTTTTAAATGACCACAAACAGGATCTAAATACACAAATATACACTTTCCCCATGTGCATTTGTACTTAAACACTAACTGTTGTTAAATATATTGGGTTTTAACTCTTTCTTCAGACGTTACCTGTGCAGGATACCTTGAGATGAAGTTATAAACATGCACATCCTCACCTGTTGTTGTATTGTGTGTTTTGTGCAACGACTGTTTTACCACAAGAATCCAGATATGATTGAAAAACATGGAAAAATATCCACAAATGAAGCGAGTTAAGTAAGAACATTGCTTTATTTGTCACCAACGTTTCTTATGATGTTAAAAAGATAAAACACCAGATTATATATTAATTATTGTAAATTATACACAGAAATTCTGCAGCAGATCAGGAGTTAAAAACATGTCAATAACAACAGCATGATCGTGGAATGATTCAATTAAAATCTATATATTACTAACTTAACTTTGACTATTTATAACATAATGTCAAGCAGCATGTGTGTGTGTGTGTGTGTGTGTGTGTGTGTGTGTGTGTGTGTGTGTGAGTGAGTTCTGTCAGTCGGCTTTTTTATCAGAGTCCATCTTCGGTCCGTTGGCCGTGGCGCCGTTTGCCGATCCATTACATTCAGCCTGAGGAAAAGAAAACGATAAACACAGAATGAAGGACTTTGAGCTTCAGCTGCGGCGACGTTTGTCTAAACCCCGTCACTGTTACTCCGCCAATAATGTGCCAAACGTGCGCACAGCTCTTCTCCAAACACCGACACGTTTCTAAAAACTCCCAAATGTGCCGCGCCTGAATATGTGGACGTGAAACGCAAACTCAGAGATCTTTAAAGGACTCCGTAACCTCGTTTCCATCCACTTTTCCCGCTATTTTGTTATAGACAAAGTGAAAATGTGAAAAAAATACAATAATGGGACTGTAATATCGGTCCTGATGTTGCACCTGTCGCAGGTTGCCATCGGTTACGACCCCAAAGCGGATCATCATGACCCTGTTCAAGTATCAGGATCATCACGGATGTGTTTATGATGTGTGACAGATATTAAAGAAACATTGATGCGTGTAACATCAGTGTTACATATATGATACATTCCTCATATTCAATATTTGAATCATCTCATCTAAGGCTCGTGCTGCTCCCGACCAGAGTTTCCTAGTCGAGTCGTCGTCGTTAATATAAGCCATTAGTCGACTAGTTGCACGTTTATTCAATTAATTGAATTACTTACTTATATATATATAAATGTACATTAGCGTTGTGCCGACAGACGATGATCAAAGAGATCGCCAATAACTGCCGCCTTTGATGATGTCAAGACAATATTTGGCTCGTTTTCCCATTAATGTATATCATTATTATTATTATTATTATTATTATTATTAGGCTATTATTATTAAATTTAAATATAAAAAAAATGTATCACTTTATTATCTTAATTGGTTTTTCACTTCGTTTGGAGTGCAGTTTGAGTTTAGAAATGTATTTGATTTAAGTTTTTTATTTTTAAAATAAATTAATTTAATATATATTTTTTCGTTTGGTAATTATTTTATTTAATGCTTTGTTAATTTGGTAATTAATTTAATTTAATACAGTGATTTTCACCTGCATCTTTTTAAAGTATAAACAATAATTTAATAGAATTGGGCTATGTGTTATGATGCGTTCACGTACAACGCGAATCGAGCGTTTCGTGTGGTGCGATTACATATAAAATCAAAGACGAGAATTCGCGACGGGCAGTGAAAATGCGAAATTGTTGAATTTTTCAACTCGAGCGAAATATCCGCATGACGCGTTGTCGCGAAAGCCTATCAGCATTGAGATTGTCCGTATGTCACCGGCGTACTGACGTAGTAGCCGAAGAAATCGGGAAAAATGGTTGTAGCGGTATGTGCGCAGTGTCAACGTATCTGGAACGTCCACAACAGATACAATCGTTTGATATCGGCCACGGTTGATGGCGGAAAGATAAGTCGTCATTGAAGCCCCTCCTCCTGTCCTTTTCTCGTTGGTTCGCGTTTACGCGCGTGAACGCAAGTTTAAACACAAATTTAATCCAGCAGTCAAACTCGCGCGAGTAATGCAAGGTGAAAAAATGTCCGCGTTGTAAGTGAACGCACCGTTAGCATTCCAATAAAATCACACTGAAGTTTTCTCTAGTACTGCATTCATTTGTTCTCCTGGTCCTTGTCGATGACCGGTGCATGATCCGAGATATTTGTGTTGTCACGACGCAGATGTGTTCGCCGCTTCGGATCTGTGTTAAAATCAATCCATAATCACGTGCAATAAATGGTTAACACAGGCTAACGATTGGGGTTCTGTCATGTGACGCTTTACATTTTTGCGTTAATGCCAATTTTCTCGACAAAAAGTGTTTCCGAACCAGTTTGCGACGTTTGAAGTATCGACACAGAGTTTATGCACTAAAGTTAAACGGATATTCTGTCGACACAAAGTTAGCGATAATTTGCATTTCATCGGCTTTATTTTGACGTGCTAAAACCTTTTCGCCAAAAATGCTTGTATGGAAACGTGGTCGGTGTCCAGAGACAACAGTAGATTCTTCGATCTTAGTAAAGATGTGAAATGAATATTTACCGCGCTGTGTTTGCTGTCTTTAGCTGCGGTCTCCTGCACTGACGCTCTAGTCCAGAATCGGCTGATGAATGGGGCGATGAAGGGATAAACGATCGGCTCTAGAAAGCGCTTGTAAATCCACAGCAGGACAGGAATCACGATGCAGGGAATGCAGACCATCTCTGAGACAGAACTCAAGACAAACTCCTGCAGAAACACATCAACAGCAGATTAGGGGTCGGCTGTGGTTGCATGCACTCATTTTCCTCAATACAAATAATTCAATCTGATTGCACTGTTTATATGTCCCCTAAACTTTGCAATCCGATGCAAATATTAGTTTAATTAGAACAAAATTGTGTGCAAACGAACAGCGTCAGTCATTGCGTTCTAAAGACTTTTCAGACGGTCCCTTACTTCACCCTCCACAGTATTAGCACGTTTTAACACAATGTGTGTACTTTTCAGACGGTCCCTCACCCTCCACGGTATTAGCACGTTATAACACGACGCATGTGCTTTTCAGACGGTCCCTCACCCTCCACGGTATTAGCACGTTTTTACATGACGCGTGTACTTTTCCGACGGTCCCTCACCCTCCACGGTATTAGCACGTTTTTACACGACGCGTGTGCTTTTCCGACGGTCCCTCACCCTCCACGGTATTAGCACGTTATAAAACGACGCGTGTGCTTTTCAGACGGTCCCTTACCCTCCACAGGATTAGCATGTTTTTACACGATGTGTGTACTTTTCAGACGGTCCCTTACCCTCCACAGGATTAGCATGTTTTTACACGATGTGTGTACTTTTCAGACGGTCCCTTACCCTCCACAGGATTAGCATGTTTTTACACGATGTGTGTACTTTTCAGACGGTCCCTTACCCTCCACGGTATTAGCACGTTATAAAACGACGCGTGTGCTTTTCAGACGGTCCCTCACCCTCCACGGTATTAGCACGTTATAAAACGACGCGTGTGCTTTTCAGACAGTCCCTTACCCTCCACAGGATTAGCATGTTTTTACACGATGTGTGTACTTTTCAGACGGTCCCTTACCCTCCACGGTATTAGCACGTTATAAAACGACGCGTGTGCTTTTCAGACGGTCCCTCACCCTCCACAGGATTAGCATGTTTTTACACGATGTGTGTACTTTTCAGACGGTCCCTTACCCTCCACGGTATTAGCACGTTATAACACGACGCGTGTACTTTTCAGACGGTCCCTCACCCTCCACGGTATTAGCACGTTTTAACACAATGTGTGCACTTTTCAGACGGTTCCTTACCCTCCACGGTATTAGCACGTTTTAACACAATGTGTGCACTTTTCAGACGGTCCCTCACCCTCCACGGTATTAGCACGTTTTAACACAATGTGTGCACTTTTCAGACGGTTCCTCACCCTCCACGGTATTAGCACGTTATAACACGACGCGTGTGCTTTTCAGACGGTCCCTCACCCTCCACGGTATTAGCACGTTTTAACACAATGTGTGTACTTTTCAGACGGTCCCTCACCCTCCACGGTATTAGCACGTTTTAACACAATGTGTGCACTTTTCAGACGGTCCCTCACCCTCCACGGTATTAGCACGTTTTAACACAATGTGTGCACTTTTCAGACGGTCCCTCACCCACCGTAGGCAAATTTTCCAACTTATATCAATGTTGAATTAGCTATCTGGAACGATTTTACTGTCACGCCGTCTGGCCATCTTAAATACGGGACAAATCGCGCCCTGTATTGATTCGATGGGACGCATCACTTTATCATTAAATTCGGGACGATCTATTTTACCGGACTGGTCGCAACACGGACATTCATATAAATGTTTATATTTCATTGTTTCACATGTTTGATTAAACATTAAAATGAACAAAATGGGCCTGTTGCTTCTTTCCATGTAGAATATTTATATTTATTAGAGGTTTACAAACATTAACACAAGATCAGCTCTGTCTATTAGCTCGATGCTAACTGCTGTTCTCTTTATAATCATTAATCTGCTCTATGAAGAACCACACACACTTTATTCTTACGCATGTATCATCTATTAGAGGAAACGATATTATTATAGTCTAAAACACGGTAAAAACGTGGTAAATGTGTGTTAGACTCACCGTATGTTGTTGAAGCTGTTAGTATTATGTAACGCTGTTAGAGTTCAGTGCTGTGACGTCACCGCCGCTGCTGCTGTTGTTTCTGTCGCCACCCAGCGGTGCAGATGAGCAACAACACCCTCAAACCTCACTGAACATTGACAGCAAGTCATTACTGGCTCAATCTGGTGAAATTCTGTCATTATTTACTCACCCTAATGTTGTTCCAATCACATATGACTTCCATTCTTCCGTGGGACACAAAAAGTGACATAAGGCACAACGTTGGTCTCAGTCACCATTCACTTTTATTGCTTTTTTTTTTTTTTTTTTTTTCATTTAATTCGTTTGATGAAAGTGAATGGTGACAGACATCCACAATAATCTGTTTAAATTTGAAAACTCTGTTTTCAGTTTCCTAACATCATCGTTTTCAGAATTATGCAGTTATGGTGAGTGTTAAACATAATTATCAATGTATGTAAGGCTAGTGAAGTTAATGCATTGTTTTATATATATATATATATATATATATATAATAATTTTTTTTGTGATTTTCTGCCTAATTTGTAACGCCCAATTCCCAATGCGCTGTAAGTCCTTGTGGTGGTGTAGTGACTCGCCTCAATCCGGGTGGTGGAGGACGAATCTCAGTTGCCTCCGCGTCTGAGACCGTCAATCTGCACATCTTATCACGTGACTTGTTGAGCGTGTTGCCATGGAGACGCAGAGCGTGTGGAGGCTTCACGCTATTCTCTGCGGCATCCACGCACAACTCGCCACACACGCCCCACCGAGAGCGAGAACCACATTATAGCGACCACGAAGAGGTTACCCCATGTGACTCTACCCTCCCTAACAACTGGGACAATTTGGTTACCCCATGTGACTCTACCCTCCCTAACAACTGGGACAATTTGGTTACCCCATGTGACTCTACCCTCCCTAACAACTGGGACAATTTGGTTACCCCATGTGACTCTACCCTCCCTAACAACTGGGACAATTTGGTTACCCCATGTGACTCTACCCTCCCTAGCAACCGGGCCAATTTGGTTACCCAATGTGACTCTACCCTCCCTAGCAACCAGGCCAATTTGGTTATCCAATGTGACTCTACCCTCCCTAACAACTGGGACAATTTGGTTACCCCATGTGACTCTACCCTCCCTAACAACTGGGACAATTTGGTTACCCCATGTGACTCTACCCTCCCTAGCAACCGGGCCAATTTGGTTACCCAATGTGACTCTACCCTCCCTAGCAACCAGGCCAATTTGGTTATCCAATGTGACTCTACCCTCCCTAACAACTGGGACAATTTGGTTACCCCATGTGACTCTACCCTCCCTAGCAACCGGGCCAATTTGGTTACCCAATGTGACTCTACCCTCCCTAGCAACCAGGCCAATTTGGTTATCCAATGTGACTCTACCCTCCCTAACAACTGGGACAATTTGGTTACCCCATGTGACTCTACCCTCCCTAGCAACCAGGCCAATTTGGTTATCCAATGTGACTCTACCCTCCCTAGAAACCAGGCCAATTTGGTTACCCAATGTGACTCTACCCTCCCTAGCAACCAGGCCAATTTGGTTACCCCATGTGACTCTACCCTCCCTAGCAACCAGGCCAATTTGGTTGCTAAGGAGACCTGACTGGAGTCACTCAACACACCCTGGATTCAAACTCACGACTCCAGCGGCATATTCTGCCGGAGAAAGTCGTACAGGTTTGGAACATGAGGAGAGTAGGTAAATGATGACAGGTTTTAGTCCGTAATTATCTGTTTTCTTTTTGCATGCAGTAAATAAAAGAAAGATCAACGTGTAACAAAACAGAATGACAAAATGATGCGTCTTTCAGAAAGTATTTTTATTGTATTTTCTTATAAATCCACAAGAAAAAAAGAGTTCATTTATTTACAAAACTGTACAATTATTTGTGCAGTCTCAGTATTGAGATATAACGATAGATTGAAAAGACGCTCACAGAAATCAAAAGGTTTCACAGTTTCTACACTGATAATAAAACACAGATTGAAATTTGCACCATTTAAAAACACCTGAAAGGATTTTTTAAATCACGTAACGTTCAGACACACAACGTGTGTTTTGATTAAATACATTTTTGGTACTTCAGAATAACAAGAAAACAGGAAACGGCTCAGCAATGATGTCCAAACACACAGCGCGCAATACACACAGAATTAAATACAACATTGTGAATTTAGAAACGTCACATATGTGACACTTATAAGCCGTTATTATGTTACGATGTCGCTACATTATCATTGTGATTTTGCACCAAAGCTTCTAGTTCAATGAAAGTCACTAAACACATATAAATGTAACACATTTAAGCACTTCGGCGTAATCCTCATTCAAACAATCCAAACGTTTTAAACGAAAGGTGCGGCTTGTCCAGTTACGAAAGGGCCGTTCACACAGGACGCGTTCTTGCGTTCCATCTGTGCTACTTTTGTAACCGTCGGTCTAACGGATTCACACACGCGTCAGACATCTTTGGTCATTTTGGCGTCTCGCTGTTTTTCAGTGTCGTGCATCATGAGCGTTTTAAGACGACAAAAGTAGTTCCACTTTGAAAAAGGGTTGCCTGATTTCTCTCAGGTCGGGTAATAGTGGCTTTAACACGTGATATAAAGCAGCTTTACTGTCAATCATGTGTAGAAGTACAGCAGCAGTGTATGAGAGGTACAGTTGCGCTCAAAAGTTTGCACACCCTTGGAGAATTGGTCATAAATCATGAGCGAGTGGGCAAAACACAATTCTTATGTGGGTTCATATTCATCTGTAGGTTATAACAGAACGGCACAATCATAAACAAAACAAGCATCCGCTTAGTTCTTATAACTGTGTGTTGCCTCCTTTAGTGTCAATGATCAGCGTGTGGTCTTTAGTAATGGTCGTCTAGGACGCCCCAAATTCTTGCAGGTGGTACAGCCTCATCGTCTTCTTCCAGAGCAGCCTGTATTTCTCCTGACGTTACCTGTGCGGGTTTCTTTGCATCCTGAAAGATGCAAATCGTTGCTGAAATCGTTCTTGGTCTACCTGACCTTGGCTTGGTATCAAGAGATCCCAAATTTTCCACTTCTTAATAAGTGATTGAACAGATCCGACTGGCATTTTCAAGGCTTTGGATATCTCTTTATATACACAGACACTAACTGCAGTTTAAAAGGTCACAGGTGTGGGACGCTAAACTTTAATTGACGTTTAAAGCGGTGTGTGTCACCTTGTGTGTCTGTAACAAGGCCAAACATTCAAGGGTATGTAAACTTTTGATCAGAGCCATTTGATCATTAATCAGGGCTGGACTGCTAGTCTGGCATACCGGGCATTTTCCCGGTGGGCCGACGCACTTTGGGGCCAAACAGCGGCGGACAGGCCAGCGGGAGAACTGAGCAGGCCCCCCCCACCAACCCCCCCCCCCCCCCCCCCCCCCGAACAACTTTTAGCTCAACTAACTCACACCCCAACCCCCCCAACCCCTCAAAAACTCTTGGCCCAACTAACCCACGCCCCAACCCCCCCCAACCCCTCAAAAACTCTTGGCCCGACTAAACCACGCACCAACCCCCCCAACCCCTCAAATCTCTTGGCTCAACTAACCCACGCCCCAACCCCCCCCCCTCCAACCCCTCAAAAACTCTTGGCTCAACTAACCCACGCCCCAACCCCCCCCAACCCATCAAAAACTCTTGGCCCAACTAATCCACGCCCCAACCCCCCCCCCCCCCCCCAACCCCTCAAAAACTCTTGGCCCAACTAATCCACGCCCCAACCCCCCAACTCATCAAAAACTCTTGGCCCAACTAACCCACGCCCCAACCCCCCCAACTCATCAAAAACTCTTGGCCCAACTAACCCACGCCCCCCCCCCCCCCCAACCCCTCAAAAACTCTTGGCTCAACTAACCCACGCCCCAACCCCCCCCAACCCATCAAAAACTCTTGGCCCAACTAATCCACGCCCCAACCCCCCCAACTCATCAAAAACTCTTGGCCCAACTAACCCACGCCCCAACCCCCCCCAACTCATCAAAAACTCTTGGCCCAACTAATCCACACCCCAACCCGCCCAACTCATCAAAAACTCTTGGCCCAACTAACCCACGCCCCAACCCCCCCCCAACTCATCAAAAACTCTTGGCCCAACTAACCCACGCCCCAACCCCCCCCAACCCATCAAAAACTCTTGGCCCAACTAATCCACGCCCCAACCCCCCCAACTCATCAAAAACTCTTGGCTCAACTAACCCACGCCCCAACCCCCCCCAACTCATCAAAAACTCTTGGCCCAACTAACCCACACCCCAACCCCCCCCAACCCCTCAAAAACTCTTGGCCCAACTAACCCACGCCCCAACCCCCCCAACTCATCAAAAACTCTTGGCCCAACTAACCCAAGCCCCAACCCCCCCCAACCCCTCAAAAACTCTTGGCCCAACTAACCCACGCCCCAACCCCCCCAACTCATCAAAAACTCTTGGCCCAACTAACCCACGCCCCAACCCCCCCCAACCCCTCAAAAACTCTTGGCCCAACTAACCCACACCCCAACCCCCCCAACTCATCAAAAACTCTTGGCCCAACTAACCCACACCCCAACCCCCCCCAACCCCTCAAAAACTCTTGGCCCAACTAACCCACGCCCCAACCCCTCAAAAACTCTTGGCCCAACTAACCCACGCCCCAACCCCCCCCAACTCATCAAAAAATCTTGGCCCAACTAACCCATGCCCCAACCCCCCCCCCCCCAACCCCTCAAAAACTCTTGGCCCAACTAACCCACGCCCCAACCCCCCCAACTCATCAAAAACTCTTGGCCCAACTAACCCACGCCCCAACCCCCCCCCCAACCCATCAAAAACTCTTGGCCCAACTAACCCACGCCCCAACCCCCCCAACTCATCAAAAACTCTTGGCCCAACTAACCCACGCCCCAACCCCCCAACCCATCAAAAACTCTTGGCCCAACTAACCCACGCCCCAACCCCCCCAACTCATCAAAAACTCTTGGCCCAACTAACCCACGCCCCAACCCCCCCCAACCCCTCAAAAACTCTTGGCCCAACTAACCCACGCCCCAACCCCCCAACTCATCAAAAACTCTTGGCCCAACTAACCCACGCCCCAACCCCCCCAACTCATCAAAAACTCTTGGCCCAACTAACCCACGCCCCAACCCCCCCAACCCCTCAAAAACTCTTGGCCCAACTAACCCACGCCCCAACCCCCCCAACTCATCAAAAACTCTTGGCCCAACTAACCCACGCCCCAACCCCCCAACTCATCAAAAACTCTTGGCCCAACTAACCCACACCCCAACCCCCCCCAACTCATCAAAAACTCTTGGCCCAACTAACCCACGCCCCAACCCCCCCCCCAACCCCTCAAAAACTCTTGGCCCAACTAACCCACGCCCCAACCCCCCCCCCAACCCCTCAAAAACTCTTGGCCCAACTAACCCACGCCCCAACCCCCCCCAACTCATCAAAAACTCTTGGCCCAACTAACCCACACCCCAACCCCCCCCAACCCCTCAAAAACTCTTGGCCCAACTAACCCACGCCCCAACCCCCCCCCCAACCCCTCAAAAACTCTTGGCCCAACTAACCCACGCCCCAACCCCCCCCCCCCAACCCCTCAAAAACTCTTGGCCCAACTAACCCACGCCCCAACCCCCCCCCCAACCCCTCAAAAACTCTTGGCCCAACTAACCCACGCCCCAACCCCCCCAACTCATCAAAAACTCTTGGCCCAACTAACCCACGCCCCAACCCCCCCAACTCATCAAAAAATCTTGGCCCAACTAACCCATGCCCCAACCCCCCCCCCCCAACCCCTCAAAAACTCTTGGCCCAACTAACCCACGCCCCAACCCCCCCAACTCATCAAAAACTCTTGGCCCAACTAACCCACGCCCCAACCCCCCCCCCAACCCATCAAAAACTCTTGGCTCAACTAACCCACGCCCCAACCCCCCCCAACTCATCAAAAACTCTTGGCTCAACTAACCCACGCCCCAACCCCCCCCAACCCATCAAAAACTCTTGGCTCAACTAACCCACGCCCCAACCCCCCCCAACTCATCAAAAACTCTTGGCCCAACTAACCCACACCCCAACCCCCCCCAACCCCTCAAAAACTCTTGGCCCAACTAACCCACGCCCCAACCCCCCCCCCCCAACCCCTCAAAAACTCTTGGCCCAACTAACCCACGCCCCAACCCCCCCCCCAACCCCTCAAATCTCTTGGCCCAACTAACCCACGCCCCAACCCCCCCCCCCCCCCCCACCCCTATGCTATGTAAAATCCCAGGATGATTTCTCTTCCCAGTCCATCCCTGATTATGATTTAAAAAGGAGCCAAACATCTATGAGATAATAAATGTCTTCATATGATCCAGATCCTTAAATAAAACAGTTATTTGGCATGATCAGTCATACTTTCAAAATCAATGCCAAAATTCACATTTTCTGCCAGGGTGTGCAAACTTTTGAGCACAACTGTAGTTCCATAATTACATATTTCTCCAACATACATCTCTCCAGTCATTTAAACAATCATCAACAACAACAACAACCTCATGTCTTCCCAATCCTGTATGTTGTTGTTTCTTCAGTGGAACACAAAGTAGAAATGTGTGAATAATCGATTCACACTCGCCATCTGTGATTAAATAATGGCGCCCCTTAGGGAGGAGATATACTCTCTGAAATAGTTCAATAATTGTTTTGTGTTGCGATACATGAACTATGTTTTACTATAGTGATATTGTAGTAACCGTGTTTTATTATTAAGGGTTTTTCATAAGGACTAATAACATATAAAATAAATGTCTCTAAACGGCTCCGTATAGAATAAATATAACACGCCGCATAGAAATTTGACAAGAACTTCCCGTCCGTGTTCCACTGAACAAATAACAGCATCAATGTTTGGAAACAATGACAGATTTTTCATTTTTGGGTGATTTATTTTAGAGACACAGAACCTGTTTTTGCTGTTGGGTTCTGCTCTTGTCCTGAGTTTGAGAGGCAGCGTTCCCAAATGTGGAACGCTGATAAAGACGAATCATTTACTGAGACGCACAACTCTAAAGTATCAGCATTGTGACATCACACACACACACACACACAGCAGTCCCTGTTCAACACTTCTGTGAATCCACAGGCGTCAGGACGATGCACGTCCCATTTTTCTCATCTTGCTCATGAGATTTGGCGCTCACAGGAGTGTACGACGTGTCTTTCTCTGAAGACGGCTGAAAGAACAAGGGAAAAACTATTGAGATAATGAAAGAATGAAATAGTGTCAAAGAGCTGAACAAGAACATTTAACCCTTGTGCGACCTTTGGGACAATTTAGTCTTGTCAATTTTGGTCGTGTTAATGCCAACGGTGTAAATTTAGCCAACGGTGTGTATATTGGGGGAATCTTGATATTTCAACTTCAGTTATATATATATAACACATCTATAACGCATCTATAACGCATCTATAACGCATCTATAACACAGCTATAACACATCTATAATATAAAGTGTGTGTGTGTGTGAGAGTGTGTGTGTGTATGAGTGTGTGTGTGAGTGTGTGTATGTATGTGTGTGTGTGTGTGTGTGTGTGTGTGTGTGTGTGTGTGTGAGAGTGTGAACGTGCATGAGTGTGTGTGTGTGTGCAACCCGATATCACGCCGAGGCGTGAAATAGACACGCCGGTCCACTCGCGGATGCGTGTCGGTGTCACGCTTTGCCTCCTCCAGGCGTGTACATGACACGCGCGCGTCTACGTAGAATACCGTCAGGGGGCGATCGTTTCCTCGACGCCAACAACTCTCCGCGCACCAGAGAGGAAGCGATACCGTTGTCGTCGCGTTGCACGTTCGTGCGGGCGGGATGCCGGCCAATTTCGCCGGTTACTTTCACTTGTGACCATATGTGACAAATAAAGGTTCATTACATAGTGCTGCTTTCATGAAGAAATCCTAACGTTGCTGTAGCCTAACGTTGTTATACGTGTGTGTGTGTGTGTGTGTGTGTGTGTGTGTGTGGGCTGTCGAGTATCTTGTGCTGATGTAAATAAACAAATAAATATATATATATATATATATATTTATTTAAAAAGTGTATTTATATACAAAAATAAACCCGGAAGTGGAGAACGCGATGTATCGCTTCCTCTTTGGTGCGCGGACAGTTGTTGGCGTCGAGGAAACGATCGCCCCCTGCCGGTATTCTACGTAGACGCGCGCGTGTCATGTACACGCCTGGAGGAGGCAAAGCGTGAAATAGACACGCATCCGCGAGTGGACCGGCGTGTCTATTTCACGCCTCGGCGTGATACCGGGTTGGTGTGTGTGTGTGTGTGTAGTGTGTGTGCATGTGTGTGACTGTGAGTGTGTGTGCGTGTGTGTGTGTGTGTGCGTGTGTGTGTGTGCATGTGTGTGTGTGTGTGTGTGTGTGCATGTGAGTGTGCATGTGTGTGCATGTGTGTGCGTGAGTGTGTGTGTGTGTGTGTGCATGTGTGTGTGTGTGTGTTTATATGCGTGTCTGTGTGTGTGAGTGTGTAAAAAAACAACATTGGCATTATGTAAACAAACTGGTAAAAACTGTTAAAAATCCTGAAAATAAATGAATATTTGGTAGTTATGATCAGGACCGACTCATTGAAAGTGTAAAATAATATTAATATATAATATTTTTATGGCAGTTTTTTGACGTGTACATTTTTGAGACTTTTTTTTTATTAACACACAAGGGTTAATAATGTCTCAAAGAACAAATGTTAAAATAATGTTCAATAATGTGACAGTAATTTATACGCATGTAGTTCCATAACATACTTCATGTGTGTTCTTGCATTTCTGAAGGGGGTGACAGAGCTTTAAATGTCATTAGATGTCGAGGGTTTTTTCTCTCCTCTCTTCTCCCCAATTTGTAACGCCCAATTCCCAATGCGCTCCGAGTCCTCATGGTGGTGTAGTGACTCGCCTCAATCCGGGTGGTGAAAGATGAATCTCAGTTGCCTCTGAGACCGTCAATCCGCGCATCTTATCACGTGACTTGTTGAGCGCGTTACCATGAAGATGCTATTCTCCGCGGCATCCACGCACAACTCACCACACGCCCCACCGAGAGCGAGAACCTCAATATAGTGACCACGAGGAGGTTACCCCATGTGACTCTACCCTCCCTAGCAACCGGGCCAATTTGGTTACCCCATGTGACTCTACCCTCCCTAGCAACTGGCCCAATTTGGTTACCCCATGTGAATCTAGTCTCCCTGGCAACTGGCCCAATTTGGTTACCCCATGTGACTCTACCCTCCCTAGCAACCGAGCCAATTTGGATACCCCATGTGACTCTACCCTCCCTAGCAACCGGGCCAATTTGGTTACCCCATGTGACTCTACCCTCCCTAGCAACTGGGCCAATTTGGTTACCCCATGTGAATCTAGTCTCCCTGGCAACCGGGCCAATTTGGATACCCCATGTGACTCTACCCTCCCTAGCAACCGGCCCAATTTGGTTGACCCATGTGACTCTACCGTCCCTAGCAACCGGGCCAATTTGGTCGCTAAGAAGACCTGGCTGGAGTCACTCAGCACGCCCTGGATTCAAACTCGTGACTTGGTCTGACTTTTAACTCACTTTGCACATGTTTTTAGGAGGCAAATTTAATAAATTAATATCTTTTTTGCTAGATCCTTTTTAGTCAGTTTTGCGATTCAGTGCGCGGTTAGCAACTTTAGATTTTTGACTCACTCTTTTTGGCTCTACGCACCTGAAGCCAAATTATTTTGATTAGTTTGAGCTGGGGCTGCACAATTAATCGAAATAAAATCGAAACCACGATATGACCTTGT